>VWZI01012340.1:248161-294715 GCA_013396835.1 Psilopogon haemacephalus | reverse complement strand
CAGTGAAGGTGACGAGACTGGAACAGGTTGCCCAGGAAGGTTGTGGCTGCTCCCTCCCTGGAGGTGTTCAAGGCCAGGTTGGATGAGATCTTGAGTGTCCTGATCTAGTGGGAGGTATCCCTGCCTACGGTGGGGGGTTGGAACTGGATGATCTTTGAGGTCTCTTCCAACCTAAACCATTTTATGATTCTATGATTCTATGAAATGGCTATTGAAGCATAAAATCCGCTGCAAGTGGGCACAGAGACTATACTCTAAACAGTTTTATTAGTAAGCACAGAAACAGCTCACCACCAGTAAAATTAAGCAAGACGACATTGCTGAACCACCACTGTCCAGGAGAGCACTAGCTGCCTCAAGCCATAACAATATCAGGGGCCATGACAAAAATTAAACATAGTATGACTGCTAGACAGTAAATCAGTCCAAGCACAGAAGCAGCCTGACATTGTCTTTAAGAAAATGACACTGGTTGGCTTGGTCAGCAGTTTTGCAAGTGGACCAATGAAAAGGTACAATCAAGGCAGTTAGTACCAAGGAGAAAGAAATCTGCTGCATAACTGATACTTCATTTTATATTAGCCCTAAAACTAGTAGCTCACTAACTCTAAGCCTTCTAGAAAGGATTGCCTGTAAAAGGCAATATTCTTCTAGAACGTGTAAGGTATAGGAAGGTCATGGCTAGAGAGGAGAAAAAGGTCACACAGAAAGGGATGTTCTACTTCCTCCTCTTTTGTAGGCTTTAGGAAGTTAATAGGTCAGGGGGAAGATCATTTCTGTCACAATCATCCTGACCTTGCCCCTTACTTTCACAAAGGGACAAAAGTAAACTGCTTACTACTCTTCTTCCAGAGATAGCTTCCTGGGATAGTATTCACTTTTGCTCAAAACTGTCAGGAAAATGTCCAAATAATTTTTAAAAATAAAGCTCATGTCAGTGGAATGTGTGCTCAAACCATGTGTGGCAAGTTGAGGCTATTTCAAATTCGTTGCCCTCACTATTCAGTTCATTTATATTTGACACTTAAAACTTTGTAAAATTAAGGGCATACAAATTTCTTCGTATGTATAATTTACTTCATAACAATTACAATACAAAAACAAAAGTCATTTTTCGTGAATTAATTTCCCAGTAACAAATGGTCCTTTCTGTCTCAATTGAGCATGACAGCAGACTGCTGCCGACAGTGCCAAAGCAAGCTAACACAGTGGCATATCAGCACATACAGCATCACGCCTGACAGCTGGTAATGCAAAGCATAAGGAGATCTTGATTTTTGGGGAGAAGGCTAGAAAGAAACATTAAATCAGAAGAGAAGTGGGAAGCACTAAGAGATAGAAGAAGAGGATCTTGAAAAATTCAATTTAAAAGTTATTTTTATACTGCCACTGTGACTGCTTTTAGATGAAGGAAAGTAAGCATGAAACAGAAACTGCGGAAAGTGAATCTAAATCCAGTAAAATGTGTCAAGCTATTTAGTGAAAAATCTTATTTGTTATTTATATTTGCATGCTCGCTCTTACGGGAAAAATCCTGAGAGACTCAATGTGTACTAAAGAAAAATAAATCCTTAGCATCAAGAGGTGGCACATTTTGCCCCAAGTGCTAATCCAAGCCACAGTCTGCTACACAGAATAGCTGCAGTGGCTTTAGGGCAGAGATGTCTTTTATCTCATGAAAGTATTACAAAAATACAGGGAAAAAATGAGGAACATGTGATCAGTAATTGGTTTGTCCATGGCAGAAAGGGGCTGGTAAGACACTGAAAGAGAGAGCCAAGCCTAGATAACAGGACAGGCTGCAAATCATGGGTCTCTGGACAAATACAGACATTCACTAATCATAGATGCAAATAGGACCAAGGCTGGTATTTCTTCCTTCCTATTAAGTCTCTAGATTTGATGACTTGAACAGCTCACAAATTCTTTATGCATATGACCCATGCATAGGTAATATTGCACCTCAGAAGCTACTGCTCCTTGATGGCAAGTCCTAACCACCTTTCCAGGAAACTACACAAAAGCAAAGTGTGAACTGGAAGATTAAGGGGATATCAGAGACAAAAATGCATTACAGAATAACAGGTTTGGAGGTTTCTTTCCTTACTTGCTTTAGAGGTGCAAAACACACTGTTCCTAAAATGCAGCATGGCTTGTTTGAAACAACTTCTCAATACAATGACTGAAAATACTGGAACAGACTGGACAACTTGAAGTGAATCAAAAGCAGATATATTGCAACTGATGGGACAGGCAGTATGTGACTGACAGATGCAAATAACAGAGCAGCGGCCTAAATCAGATACTCCAAGCTGAAAGGCTGAAATTCTTAATCTAAACCTGTGTATAGCACTGATAGCTTTATTGACTGTAAATACATGAACATGCTTGCATCTGGCAATAAAAAGAAAACAAAATACCAGAGCTTTATGCACCACATCAGAAAAGTTATTAGGCTTCCTATTAAAGAGAGGCTGAAATGGGCTATGTCGGGTTTGAGTGAGTAGTTTTAAAAATTGGCCATTGAGAAATTTATCTACCATATCCATACTACAGAAGATTAAGAATTAGACCTTGGATTAATGCCAAGTACTTGATCTATCTACTAAATCCTAACTTCACACATATTTAAGAATAGGGTACGTTTAAACAACATATGTACTAATATGCATGGAATATGCCAGTGCTTGAGAAGAGACCATAGTTAGCTCTGTTCTTCCCCAGAAAGTGTGCTAATCAATCTTTTTTTCTTTTTAAGCCAATGCAAGATATGCCTATAAGCATACTTACCACGTGGATAGTCTCAAAGAAGAGAAGCAATCACAAGAGATTGTAATCATTCTAGGGCAATTCCTTACAACATCCTCACAGCATCAATTTAGTTTCTTCAGTTAAAGGGTCAAAGCAAGTCTTTTGGTAACTTAAGGAAGCATTCAACATGTTCTGTTGCTGCGACCTTTGCTTAGGCGATTGTGGATGTCCTGCTTCAAAAATCTGATATATCTAATAATGCAAACAACTACATTCACTACCCAAGTACTGAGCTTTGGTAAGCTGGACAGCTGGCAGCTTTCCTTGTGAGACCTTGCAGGACTGTCTAGCAGAATGCTAATGTGCATCTTTTGCAGTTCATTGCTGTGCAGTCTGAAAGTCACGTCTTTGAATGGGTAAACTATTAGTGCATATTCAAAGATGTGGTGGGGAGAAAGTTATGTCTACAGCAGAAATATGCAAGTATTTCATAAGTACAGCCAAGCACACCAAGGTTCTTTGGTCCATGAATGCTGTGACCTCTACCTCACAGTGCTTGGCAGAACCTAACACAGCAGGTGGCATACAATCAAAGATGGCTTAGAAAGAAGATTGCACAAAAGTCAGAAATCCAATATGGAGATAAAGAAAAAGAATATCAACTGAAGAAAAATAAATGTTTTGATCCAATGAAAAACTAAATGGCAGACACAATCAGATTTATGATGATCTAAAAGAAGGAAGTTACTGCCTTACAATGAAAAGAAAAAATCTTTCACTTCAGTGTGCTTCACACACTGAAGTAAAATACCTCTCTCATAGGAATCTCTCTCTACAGGAATATCACTCTATAGTTTAGAAATGCAAAATACTTCCTCTAATTTGTTAATTCATTTTCAAATAAACATGAAATATTTTGACTGAACATGGACATACATATTTATTCCTCGAGTTTAGAAAATACCTCTCTTAATGCAGTGATTTCTTTTGGACCTGATCATAAACAGGCCTCCTGATGTTTCCAGTCTGCCAGACACATTGAGTTATAATCTCCTGCTTCATATGCTGGATAAATTAGACTGTAACAATTCCTTCCTCTGCCTTTTTCTAATTCACACATAATTTCTTAGATAAAAGAATTTCAGTTGACTAACCTTTGTCACACCACATATTTGTAACTATCTCAGGATCCCAAAAAGAGCTAACAAAAGTCTGTAATGTATTTTAACAGAAGTTGACCAATATTGTCTCTCTGCTCTTTTCTAGTCAGTGACTTTTGTCAAAGTATGTTTGTCGCTGAAGGGATTCTCTGTTCTTCCTGCTCCTATTTTTATACTTAGACAAGACATAGGAAAGGAATTAAAAAGAATATTAGCTTAAGTAAGCAGAACTGACTTTGCTGCTACTGGAAAACACATGACCTGTAGGGCTTCATTTTGTTATCTCAAATATTACACATTTTACGTAAATTGGCAAATCTCTTTTGAATTAATTTAAACTTCAACAGAAGATGCTGAAGCACAAAATGCTAATCAAAAATTGGAGATAAAAAGACCAACTAAGTCTCTCCTCTATCATTGAAAAATCACCAATTCACCACTTCAGTCCACAGCTAAAAGTAGGCACTCACTGCTTAATGTTAATTTATTCCCACAGAAGCAGAATTTTGCAGAGGAGAAAAAGAAAAAAGGTCACAAGTGTCTCCATTAAATTTCCCAAACTCAGGGCATGTTCATACAGACAAGCCCAGTAGTATCAGAGGGGCTTCTACCTGTTGTTCAAGTCAAGTCTAAAAAGAACACCACTCCCCGAGCTGAGCAAACTTTCAATCTAATTTGAAGTGTGCATATGCTGTATCTCATAACTGAGGCTTCAGATTTCCTCCTCGGATCTAGTCCTTCCTAATTGCATGGGGAAACATTTCAAAGAGTGGTTAAAGAAACCCAACCCAGGTTGTTATCACTTTGTGACTAGCAGGTTGGAAGCCCATCACTGAATTTCACAGAAATCAAAGAAAAAAGACAAAACCCTCACACCACAACACCACTCTGTCATGGTGGACCTGACAGGGTCAAAATAGGCATATACACATGCTAGCTTGCCCAGACATGTTTTTGTGCTCTCTCTCCAAACAAAAGGAAGGAGGCAACCATGGGAAAAAAGACAAAAGACCTGGAGCCATGGAGTCTGAGCACTCTGGCTTACCCAAACTTGTTTTGCTCCTGTTTGCATCCTGTGGTAAACAAGGTACATGCACTTGCTTGTGCCAAAGTTATGGCAGGCCTATGCTCCCTCCCTAATATGGGTATAGCAAGCCTGTGACTTCAACTAAATGTAGTAAATCTTGGCTAACTGCCATGCTGATTGGATAAGCTATGTTCAAAGGCCCATTAGTCTCAGGCATTGATATAAAAACAGATAAGCAGGTAATATAATGTGCCTCTGCCGTTATTCTGTGCTCCTGCCGCTGTATCTGTGCCTGTGCTGCCTACCATTACCGCCACTACTGTTTCTGGTAGTGATAATGCCTTATTATAAATAACAACATGTGCTGGTTTTAATTAATTGGAGAATTTGAATGAGAAATTAGATTATAGGCTGAGAAAGGAAAACAAAGTTTGATTCTACTTCACTCACAGGTTACTGAAAAGTTTATAAAAGTTAGAACCCAAACAAAGATAAGACAGGCCGTTTTGAGCTGTGGCTGCTGTTGCATCTCTCTCTCCCTGCCTTCTTAGCTGAATAACTTCACTAACAGACAGATAGTGAGATAAGATTGGGAAGTGTGGGGAAAGTGGTAAGATGGTTGAAAACCCCTCTTAGGGACTTTGATCTCTGGGAGGGCTGTGGTGTTTCTGTATTACCTTTTCACTGTATATATCTGTAAATATCTGTTATATATTGTAAGTATCTGCTTGTATATTGTGCAAAGCTGTAAATATAAAGCTTCATTCCTTAACTTCCAGCCAGCAGGCTTTTAGCCTGGTGTGGGAGGGAGTGGGGGGGGCAGGTAACTGCCAAACCACCACACAATATAAACTATAGAAACTTCCTGCTTTGAGTTTACCAGGAAACAGCTTTGATTGCCTTCATGCGATAGCTGCACAGCCAGCATGACACACATGTACTGAGAGCACATCGCAAGACATCCTACCTGCCCCTCCACAAGTTTCCAGCTGTTGGAAGCCAGAACCAGGTCAGAAATCATCTGCTCCATTTCCCCAGCATCCTGTGAAGCCTGGGGTGAACCAGAAGTCTCAGCAACCAAAAAGCTAATCAACAGAATTCCCTGCAAGTGTTTGGGTACTGACTCAATGTTGCTAGCCTTGCAAGTCAAGAAATAATATTTGTGAATAAATATCTTAAGCCTTTGTCATTTACCTAGCTTCTGCCATAAGCAGAAAGAGCCCTGAGTCTATCTAGTGGGCAAGTGGAGAAATTAACTGCAAGCAGTACAACTGACCGCAAGAAACCCTCTCTTCCAGTTTAATTAAATTTAATTAATGTTTATATATTGGTAGATAATACTAGATCTAGATATCTTTATGTAATGCGTTCCATGACTGTTGAAATAAAACCAGATTATTATTAAAATTAGTTGTCAGGGGTGGTGAGAACTTTGAATATCAAAATTAATAAACAATATTAATTTTGGGGAAATCATCTTGCATTAATTAATTACACTCCTCCATCACACGCACTTTAAATACTACTACCAGTACACATCAGAATTGTACTTTCAGCTGGATAAAGCAAGCTCATTCTTTTTATTGTAACTGGAAGTTAATCAGCAGTGCCTAATCTTTATATAGACCAATTGAACACCACCTGGCAGTGTACAGAAAATCAAAAATCAGCAAGATGTTTTTAAAACAAAGAAAACATGGAAACGTGCCAGGATAGCAATTCCATTATATAGCGGCCATAATTTATAGCAAAGCTCATATTTGTTTAACACCACTATTCCTTCCTGCATATATTCAAATTAAACTATGTATCTGCATGTTTACATTGTTACACTTTTCAAGAAGCAGCTTCCAAAATCCCCATAAAACACACAGAGAAATACTCCCAGTATTTCTACACCTGTGGTATATATTTCTGGTTTTTCAGTTCATGAGTCACGTAATGTACCATTCAGCTAATAATTTCTCACAAGACTGCTTAGTTCACTACAAGAATCTGTCAAAGCAGCAATGGCAAAGGCTGTTCTCTGCCCAACACCATCCTCAGGCCTCCTACTTTAGCTCCTCCATTTCAAGTTTCGTAGTTTATCTTTTTGCTCCTTTAATCCAATTAACAATACAGAATTACAGGAATGTTGTTTCTAAGGGTCTTTCGGATGTCGTCCAGTTCAATCTCACAATATCGCATCGGTCAGCCACAGCTTCATCTGGCTGAGTCTTCAAAACCTCCACAATCTCTCTGGGTAACACTCCACTGCTACTCGACCCTTTTCTCAGAAATATTTCTCCTAACCTACAACCTGAACCTTTGAAGCCACAATCTGCAGACCATGTCTCTTGTTATCAAAAGATTTTACCTTAACCCTATCTGCATTTCAAATGGCTGCAGCCTGCTACTACATTTCCCATCTTTTCATAGTGAAGTAAGCCCAGATATCTCAGCCACCTCTCACAGGCTGCATACTCTAGGCCACACTGGCAACCCTTCTCCAATTTCTCAAGCATTTTTCATGAAAAGGAAGGCCAAAGCCAGACATGCTATTTCAGGAGAGGTTTCACCATCATCAAACATAAATAAGACCAATATTGATAATGGTATTGGCTCAATCTGTCAATTTCTCCTCATGTAGCTCAGCAGGCAGCTTACCTTACCAATGATGATGATACTGCTCAATCACATTTAACTTGGTGTCCAAGAGCACCTCCAGATCTGCTAATCTCCAGGACTGCTAATCAGCCTGTCAGCTTACAGCTCCTACTGGTATAACAAGTCATCAACTGAATTTCTTTCTGCAAGTGTATGAAAGGCCATATATTAGTACTAGTAATAGACCCAGAAAGAAACATTCTATACACTGGGGGGATCAGAAAATTAATCATGGAATTCACTGTTCTGGGCTGTTGAGAGATTGTTTACTCTGCAATCGAGTTTCCCCTGAAGATGAGACACTGAATTTATATTTTGGATGCAACATGACCACTAAGATATCTCCATAAAGTTGACTACCAAGATACACCAAGGACTGCAAAATGCAATACCACAAATAGTAGTCAACTGCTCTCCCTTCTTTTTCCAGTACCATTCTTCTCTGTAGACAACTTTAAGAGTGGCAATTGGAATGCTGAGTACCATTCCAATCAGCTAGCACTAAATACTTTAAATTTACCAATACATGTATCTAGGTAACATTATATTGCTAAGCACATTAAAGAGGGCTCTTTACAGAAAACTGCACAGAATGTATGCGGTTCTTAAGCTTTTTATCACTTTTATCTTCTGGAGCGTGAGTTCTGGTTATTTATAAATGACTTGTGCACTTTGTCTAGATTCTAGGTTTGTTTATTCTTGTTAATAGCAGATGAAACCTCAAGTTCAAATATAAACACTTAGCCAAATTACATTCTCTAAGGCCAAAGTACTGCAGGTTACTGAGTCTGCTAATGTTGAACAATGAATCTGTTATGTTTGACCCTGTGAAGTAGTCATCCTTTTACTTCATACTGGTATTTTATGGCCTGCTTTTCTATTTTCAGTTATTCCACAGTATTGGGACCATCTTCCCTTCACCAAGACCACTGCATATTAACCATGGTGCCCCATATTAAGTTCAGTAACTTTATAAACTTCACAACATTTAAGCTTGAATTATTTTAGTAGTCTGCTCCCAGAAAAAAGAAAAAAAAAAAAAATGCAGCAGCAAGTCATACTTTACTTGGGTCAAGTCCACAGCATATCACTTGCCAAGTTCCCAACGGGAATACAAACTTGGGAATTTCTCTGCCTCTTCAGGCAAGTCACTAGGTCTGAGACCTATGAGACGGAAACACACTCTTTCCACTCAAATTCAATACTGTAGCAGCTCCAGCATCTGTCAGTGATACCTGTACAAGACATGCCTGGATTTGCAAATCACTCCTGGTTGCAAAGCCAAAGAGTACACTGGACAAGACAGATTTCTGGTATGTTCTAAGGTGATTTCTAATCCAAATACTTGACACAAGATCCAGCCTGTCAGACACCTGCCAAATCCAGGTTTCTGATTACCTCAATCTCCTCTTGTTGGGAACGGACAGATGCAGTAGCTCAGAGCATGCCACAAGCTATCAGCTCCCTTTCTGTCTGTAATCTCCAAGGCACAAGGCTAAAGCAGAAACAGAAACATCTCTCAGGGCTACAGGCATATCCGTCCCCATGCTTCCTTCTTAGTTATCTTAAATTCTCTGCAGTTTTCTTTGTCTTACTGAAATACAGAAGTTGGCTTTTTCACAGAATGTTCAGTTTATTTCCATATCTATGTTGATATGAATTCTGCAAAGTTTTAATCATCAACAGTTTTAATCATCATTAAGCAATGCTTAAGCAATTGTCAAAGACCTTGATAATGTAATAAAATCTAAAGCTACTGCTATGAAATGTCAAGTTCCTAAAAAATTAAGAAGTACATTTTCCAAGAAAACCTGTATGGATTGGAGCTTGCCCACAGTAAAAGTAATTTATGAGTTAGCAAAATTATAATCCTAAGAAAAAAATCTAACAAGGACTAATATTAAATGGCTATTTTTGAAAACAAGAAACTGCTTGAAGGAGTCTAGTAGAAACCCACAAAAATTGAGTGGAACATGTTAAAGGAGTGGAACATCTTCCTTATGAGGAGAGACTGAGGGAACTGTGTCTCTTCAGCTTGCAGAAGAGGAGACTAAGGGGTGACCTCATTAATGTTTACAAATATGTTAAGGGTGAGTGCCAAAAGGTTGGAGTCAGGCTCTTCTCAGTGATGGCTAGTAACAGAACAAGGAGCAATGGGTGGAAGCTGAGGCACAGGAAGGTCCACGTAAACATGAGGAAAAATTTTTTCACTGAGGGTGACAAAACACTGGAATAGGCTGCCCCGAGGAGTCATGGAGGCTAATTCTCTAAAGATATTCAAAACCTACCTGAATGCATTCCAGTGTGATGTGCCCTAGGTGACCCTGCTCTGTCAGGGGGTTGGACTAGATGATCTTTCAAGGTCCCTTCCAATCCCTAATATTCTGTGAACTTTCAGTATTCAGTCAGAACACACCCAAATTTAAGATGACCATGACCCTCTAGGACTGTCTTATGGCAGTAGTGTATACACATTAAACAGGTTAATCTGATTTTACTTTCCAAAACAAAACCAAAACCCAAATATCCACTGTCAGAAAACTGTTCATGCAATTTTTTTTTAATGTAAGAGTTTATATAAAAGTGACTTGCAATTTCAGCTAAGAGTGAAGCCCTAGCATTATTAGCTTGTTTGAGTGGTAAATTCTTCTATTATTTAAAAGTCATTACCTGCCAATGTTTAAAATCTTGAAATGTTTAAAATCTTCATTGTATCAGTAAATCTGTATGTTAAATATAGATGTTATATATGTTTCATATATGTTATATATGTTTCAGTACATACTACCAGCAAAAGACTGTGTAAAGTACAAAACATCACAACACCAGTCTGTCACTCAACTTTTAGAACTTGAGGCTCTTGATACCATAAGAACTCAATCTCCAGTGCTGCTTAGGTCCTTCAGAACCCTATATATGTCTGTGTATCTGTATATGTATATATATAAAAAGGCAACTATGAAGCTAAGGCAAGAATTAACATTTTCTTGGTTCATTTAGTGCAGATAAAGAGGTCAGATTTCTCTTTCACCACCTGCATATGGAATAACTACCAGTTATAGAAGCAATGGAACAACTCCAATTCCACGCTAAAATGCTTATGAAAAACACACAGTGAGAGAAACACAAAGACATATCATATCCAAAAGAAGACTTCTTCCTACAAAATTTTGCATGCTACATACTATCAAATGAAGCCTAGTAAAGAGTTCACATTCTGTCCTGCACATCTTGAGTGAGACTTCCATGCACTATTGCAATAAAACCAACCAAAACAATAGGTACCACTTTTTTTCTGTCAGAAATATCAAAGTATTTTCATCTACATATTACAAAGCCTTTCTACTTGTAACAACATATAACTCTACTCTGGTTTTGGAGTTCATGATAATCAAAAGTTTACAATGACAACTGAGTATGCTGGTCCTCTACTCAAGGATACTAAGGAGGAGGGGGAAAAAAACCAAAGCAGTATCAACAAACAAAAACAATTTTAAAATATTATTTATGTGCTTTAAGTCTACTACCTCTGCAGCAATTTTTCTATGTATAGTCTCTGTAGGGTAGACATTCTAACAAAATCTTATGGTACAACTCAGGGCATGTGGCTATTTGTGGCTGGCATATTTTTTCTAGCTGATGGTAAACTGAGATTTTGTGGGTACAAGCCAAGAGGCTTGTAAGAAAATCCTCCACAATCCCAAAACAACCCACCACAACAACCCAAAGCTGAAACCCTCCTCGTACTTTATTTATCAAGACAAGGATAAATGCAGCAAACACACTCATCTCCATCAATGAATACATAGGTCACTTTCTAACGAAAAATTTCTATTTCAGTAAATATACTGCACTGTAAAGTACTGAACCTTCACTGGAGAGCTGTTTAGTGACTGCAGTTATTGTCTTATGACCAAGTCCTGGATTGAAACGTGATAATGTCATATTTATGATTCACTGAGACAATTTCCTGAAAGACAGGTATGGTGGGGAAGACAGCAATAAGAGCACCACCTGCTATCTCAAGCTGACTACTAATCAGCCAACAACATTTTGCACTGCAACACTCATCCTTTAGCATAGGCAAGGGTTTCCTTAGTATCATGGCAAAGCACAGTGCCATCACATTTCTCCAAAGAGCTGGCAGCCTGGAGCCCACTGGGAAGTCATGCAAACTCTGCTAAAATGTTATTTATAATAAGACAATGACAGTGTTGGTGGCTGTCTGTAAGTGGAAAACCCCAGGAATTTCTATTTATCTCAAGAACACGGGGGTTCTGTTATTCAAGTATTTTTGCTACGGATTCTATGTCTATAAAAAGACACTACTGGCCAGTGCAGCTTTACTAGACCCATCATTATACAAGAAGTATTTCCAATGATGGGAAGAAGAGAAAAGCAGTTATAAAATGGGCTATTTGAGAGATAGTCTGAATTCAGGACAATGCTATAGCCAGTGTGACAACAAACTGATAATGTTATAGTCGATTCCAGCAGTACAATGGAGTGTTTTGAGGTTTAGGGGTTTGTTTTGTGGTTTTCTCATTTGTTATTTCGGTTTTGGGGTTTTTTGTTGTTTTGTTTAGTTTTTTTTCCTTGGTTGGTTGGACTTTTTGGTTGGATGGGTTTTGTGGTTTTGGTTTTTGGGGTTTTTTTTAAGACAAAAAATAATAGGACCACCAGTCTATCAGACATATTACATTAACACTTCCAGTTACATGCATTATATTTCAATAATTATTCTCTACTGGAACCACACTCACATCTATCAGGACAGTAAATTGACAGTATGATGTTGCAACTCACTGTGTGACATCTGTTTGTCTCTGGAAACAAAGAATTTTAATTTCATATACACAGTACTGCTGTAAACTCCAAAGTGAAACTGGCAGAGGATAAAGCATAAGAGAGACAGAATTTTCCGAGAGGTTAAGTCTGAAAATGCCTCAGTAAGCCCCAGGGAAGGATACTATTTCACAGCAGGCACTTCTGATAGCACAGCAAAACACAATAGAAGTCCTCTGCCACCTCCTCTGAGAGCCACCACCCCAGCTACAAATCCAGCACCATGACACCAGCCTGCACTGTAAGAAATGCAGACACGCAAGTGTGAGCCAAAAGCAGGATGCACTTTTTTATTGTAGGTGGGCAAAGTACTCTAAGACAGAGTTAAGTTTGAATAGTTACGGCATAGGATCACAAAGGAAAACAGAAAGACTGTATTTTAATTTAGTGAAAGACACCCTTTCCCCAAACATACTCATCTAGAAAGATATTTGCAAGGTGATTTATTTGCTTGCACCACCTAGTGGGCTTCACTTTAATTTAGCAAAATAGTCAGAGTTCAGTGGTTTTCCTTCCTGGGACATTAGTGACAGACCACATTTTCTCACAACACATTTAGTATTTCAAGCCTGCATGACCCATTAGCAGCACTACACTTCTAAGTTTGCTGCTTCTATGAAAACATGGCACAAAAAAAATATCACTGCTTTGCTTGTATTACATTCTGCAAGAACTTAACTGAGATGTCATGGAACTGTGTTTCACAACATAATGAGTTTCCAATTTAGAATCATAAATCATAGACCAGTTTGGGTTGGAAAGGACCTTTAAAGGTCAAGTACATGTCAACAGTACCTTGTTAGAGCACACCACACATAATTTCAAGTGTCTTAACAGATTATGTTATGTGATAACAAGGCCACATACTGGTACTTGGAAAACATCTATAGGGCTTTTGGATCACCCCCCTGGTGGAAGGAAGAACACAGCACAGAGGGCTCTGGCTGCAGGAAAGAGTAGCAACCACCTGTGATAAAAGTGCAGCTGCAGCAGGAATGAACACCTATGCTGCCTTTCTCCTAGCAGTTCCTGGTTCAGTCTGCTTCAAAGATAGCTGCTTTAATCACAGGACCACAGGATGTTAGGGGTTGGAAAGGACCCAAAGAGATCAAGTCCAAACCCCCTGCCAGGACCACACAATCTAGCTCAGATCACATAGGAACACATCCAGATGGGTCATGAAAATCTCCAGAGAAGGAGACTCCACAGCCTCTCTGGGAAGCCTGTTCCAGTGCTCTGTGATCCTTCCAGTCAAAAAGTTCCCCCTTGTACCCCTTGTGTTGAGGTGGAACCTCTTGTGCTGCAACTTACACCCATTGCTCCTTGTCCTAACATGCTTTAATGCGCTGCCCCAGCACAGAACTTAAGTCCAGCTACACTGGTAAAGGTCTTTTCTCAGGTTAAAAAAAAAAAAAAAAAAAAAAAAGCTGCTATTTAGGTCTTGCATTTAAACACTTAACTGACCCAGAACATGTTTTTTCTCATAGTTACTCCTCAGGAAGAACTTGCATACTGTAGTATCAAGTTTAATGGATTTACTCAAGAGCAAAAATCATGCAATAGAGGCACCAGATTGTTTCATAGATGGGGCAATTAAATAAACAAGACATCAGTGCTGAAGTACTTCTAAATCTCCTGCCCAAAGTTTCTAAATTGCAGTCCTTAGGCATTTAAAGGAATTCACATTATCCTTAATTTTTACAACATTTGTCACGATTTCATCTTAATCAGTTTCAGTTCTCACTTCAACACAGGCATATATTTCTAACTCATACAATATCATAGCAGGAAAAAAAAAAATACTGTGCTCACTTTACAACAAGGAACTCATCACAAATGTTTTGTGTGGATTCACAGGAAGACCTTGGGGAGTAATGCAAAACTTTCTACCCTTTTACAAACTTCGGTATGACAAAAGGAAAATATTTTCCTTTCATAGGGGTTTATAAAATAACTAAAGTCTGTTTATTCACAAACAATGCCTTTTTTTTTCCCAGAAGAAATAGACACTACCAACAACTGCACTGATATGTATGCAAAGCCTCAGGCTACGGTACTCTCTAAGAAAGTTAACTTATATCTACTACATCACAGTATAATCATATTCAAACAATATCAGAAGGTAACTGCGCTGCAGCCAAGCAGACACTAACACAGCCTTTCAAAGAGAAGGCAAAAAGTGAGTTAGTCTATATTTTAAAGAAAGGATAAAGTGTTTTTTGTTTTCATTTTTGTACTCAAACTTCTAGATTGTTTCAATATCCATACAAAGCACCCTTTCAGGATAGACCATTGAAGTGCATTTTTCATAGATTATTTATTTGCTTAAGGTTCCAACATGTGTCCCCTTACTCTAAGATTAAAATCTAAGACTTTAAAAAGTTTCATAGAAAACAGAAGTTACGCTTGCAATTTTATCCCATACACAGTTGATGTCCTTTCACACAAAATCTAATTCTGCACAACCATGAAGTGATATATAGGCCAAACTGACATCATACTCAAATCACTGCAGAATGCTGACTCCAAAAAAAATTATCAAAGGTCAGCCTTTACTTTAATCACCGATACATGTTATTCTATGTAAACCTGTTATGTAAGGGCAACTCACACCCCTAAACTTACCAACACTGCTTTTTCTTGATGTCCAAGCACTTGGCTATTTGGCTGCCTTTGCCACTCCTGTACTGCTACACAGTCACCTGACCCAATATATCATCCCATTGAGAACTTTTGGTATTCTTACTGTGGGACCACGTTTATTAGGAAGACTTTTTTGGTCATGTTCATACCATGAAAGGCATTTTCAGAGTCTACTCTATCACAGAGGTTAAGACTGCAATCACTCAGAAACACAACAACTGTAGGAAAAACAAAACAAAACAAAACAAAACAAAACAAAACCAAACCAAAAACACAAACCACCACAAAACTCATAAAACTTTCATCCATTTCTCACCAAATCCATTAAAGTACCTCCTTGTTAGGGTCTAACAGACTCCAACACTAAAACTTCTTTATTAACAGTACTTCTCATATTTTTATTTTAACAGCAATCTGCTGCGTATCAGGGATTTCCAAGTGATAAAAGATGAGTATTAATCATATTTGCTTTAACATTTCATTTTTATTTTTTATGCTTTATGAAATGGCCCTCTGTTACATTTCTCCTCTTTTTACATAGCTTCTGTCTAAAGTACCGGTGGTTGCTATGGTAACTTTGGCTTTTTTCCCCACTGTTCATGCAGGTTTTCATCAAACCCAATGATTTTTTTTTAATCTTATCTGTTCTATAACAATAATTCCTTACTAAGGTGCTGTATATTGTACTAGATGAGAATCATGGTGTTTCACAGTAGTAACTTGAAAAATTTTAAGTTTTGCTAAATTCTTAAAACTAACAATTGAAGTGGAGGTTTAGGGGGGTTTTGTTCAGCTTTTAGATGTCTGAGTACATTTTTTTCTTCTACTGTGAATATTATTCAGGTGAAATACACTAATTAACACACCAGTAAATGAAAAACAAAGCAATTTTTAAAAACAGAAATGCTTAAGGAGCAAAAGACATTGTGTAGCAACTTTTTCTGAAAGAAAATTAATCACCATTGTTTCACACAGTCTAAGCAAGACATAACTAAAATAAGTAAGAACATAGAGTTATTTTCTGCAGTACCACTGCAGATTAGCATAGATTCAAATCTCCCTGGCATAAAAAAAAAAAAAATATTCAGGTCACTTCAGTAAAATATTTCTTGAGATGTGCACATAGTCCGTCATCAAATTGGTCAATAACCTAGAGGAAACCAACTGCATACGACAAGAATCAGATGAAGTATGTGCAAACAAATGCTTGAGCCATTCCAATCACTCTTCACTAAGATTCTATTTTAAGTTATTTTTTCAATAATATGTAAGCTTAAGGCTAAATTCTACAATGCAGTTCTTCAAGTTTTCATTTTCATTGAATTAATACCAAAGCAGATATTCTCTTGATATTTTGTATGGGACAATGTCACCTTTTTCTGCTCCAGGTAAGAAGTACCTCTCATGAGCACTTACCACCTTTATCAACAAGAAGTAGATAATCTATCCCTCAAATGCAGGGATTCAGACTGAGCTGATCAAATAATTATACAAAATTCTTCCAACATACAGAATGAGCATTAAAAACAAATGCCTAGGGAGAAACAAACAGATACACTAATTCACTCACTAGAGAAGGTCCTCAAATAACATTCGTGGACTAGTTTTACTCAAATATGGCCCCCAAATTTACTCTGTAATGTATACAGGCAGGGTGACGTGAGACAGTTTGGTCCAGTTCAGTACAGTACAATACTGAAGCAACTTCTGGTAAAATCAATTCACCTGTAATGCTGTCATCCTCCTAAGCAATATCATTAACACAAGCCAAAAATAGAAAATCTTTAAAAAATAAGAAAATTACTATTTCATAGAATTCAGCCCTGAGAAGGATTTTGCATTAGTTTGGGGATGGGTTGCATGCAATATCCATTTGCCTTAACAACAGTAACTCACCTTTTTGCCATATGCTATGGGTCTGAAAATTTTCCCTAATTTCAGGTTGTATAGACAGAAATATATTATTAAGTTGGATAGACGACATTCACTGTTATTTCTGATTATATTGATTTCTTGATTCCTCCCTTTCCTACTAACATTTTTCTCTCACAATTTAGTTTGAAGGAAAGCATATCTAAAAATTGGTATTTTATTTTACAAGGACAATAAGCAGTGAGAAAAAAAAAAATCTACTGTTTGCTCCACTTTGTTTTAGCAGTTTTGTTTCTTTTCACATTTCTGGCGATGCTAGCTTTATTATATAACTTTTTACAATTCTGATTACTTTTAGCAAAATAATCTGATTACTAAATGTGCACAGTAGGCATAAATGCATTAATGCATTAATTATCCCCTGCTTCAATTTACATTACACTAGCTTTACTGTAACTTCATTTTGTTGCCATGTGCAGGATGCATACTCATTTAGCACATTAAAAGATGCTGGGAATTCCTCAATAGGTGGGAATTTTTTTTTTTTTATAATGGTACCTCTATCAGCCATAGTTTCCTACAGCTTTCTGTTATGCTCACAGCCAGATATATGCAACAGTTGCATAACGATTAGGGCTGTCCCACAGCTGCATTTTATGATATAATCACTGATATGAAAAACAAGCTTCTCTCTCCCCTCGTGATCGAGAAGGCCTGAGGGAGTCTCAATGTGCCTTGTAAAAGGCCTTTATATTACATCCAGGGGAATGGGAAATAAACAGTTAGGAACCAGTAAGAAACTATTATCTAGGGTATCTAAAAACTGAACTAAATACCCCTTGGTCAGTGTACTACCATAAATAAATTCCATATCACACTACTAATCACTATTATTCTAAGGCATCTCTTCCATCTATTATTACTATATATAAAACTCACATATACACATACAAAATTGAATGCAGTGATAATGATAATCTTCTAAGGACTGCATTGCAATTTTAATGTTTTATATTTAGTATTAGGTGAATTTAAAAACAGCCATAATTCAGCACATAATTACCAAATTACTCATGACTCTGTCATGGTGCTAAAGACATAATTATATTTGCATAAACCCTTGATAATGCAATATAATGAGAATTGTGACCGGCAAGGGAAGGCCTATGTTTGGAAAACATGTACATCATCAGCATGGTTTTATTTTCCTCCCCCAGTCTATCACCAAACTGGAAGCTTGTCCCTCCCTCTCTGTAACCTTTTAACAGGCACCAGTGCTGCAGGAAGCATCCCTTACAATGGCAACCAAGAAAACTGTTTTCAAGGTACTTACTACACATTTGCTCATTAGTAACTTAATAGACAAACATACCACTTAAAATATTAAATTACTACTGAAATAACGTGTAAAGCAAACACTGATGTAAACCACTTCTGAATCTGTAGCTTGACAAGTCTCCCTGCCACAGCCAGCGAAATACCTTTTCCTGTCCTTCCTAAATTACCTTATAAACCTACAGATTAAGATGAAGTGTACTATTTTTCAACAGTGACAGCAGATTCACACATTCTGTTTTAAGGACAATTTTCTATCTAACTACATCTTGTGTGTGCATACAGTTTCCAGTTTTAAAACATTACAGGAAAGTGCAGATTTGTATGTTATACAGATACACCATATATTTTTATGGGGATATTTGTAAAAGCTACTAAGCATCTAATAAGAAGTCAACTCAGAGTATTCTGTAATACAGTTTTTACTAATAGGTATTTTACTGGAAGGAAAACATACACAAAGAAAAAGGAACTAGGGCACTCTATTTGACAGCTAGGGAAGAAACTGAGGTTACGTCCTCTATGACTGAGATTTAGAGCAGTTTCACTTAGTGGCTGTTCTGCTCCAATTCCCCAGATAAAATTTAGACCTACAGCAAAAAGTCTTCATTCCTATTTTATTCTAGCAGGAAGTCATGGTTCAGATTCTTAAGTAACCAATAGAAAAAAAAAAAAACACTAGTCAGTAGGGAACTATGAAGCTTAAATATTATGTTACAGTTAAATTGAGATAAACCTTACAGTATCTACAGGCCTCGTTATATTCTCACAAACTAAAATGAGTCATAAATTGCTAAATATGTAGAGATGTAACTTTTGTCCTACCATTTCAAACAGAAAAATATTACTGAAATCTGTATCTGAGCAGCCGAAACATGCCTATGGCAATGTGTCTCACTTGCAGGTAACGCAGGAAATACAAGTAACCCTTTCTGATTTTTTTTTTAATCTTATTTGAATTATTTAATACAATATTATATGCAGCATCTCACCTGTGAAATTTAAATAGCTACTGTGAAACTATGGCCAAAAAATACTCTTATCTGCTTCTTTCACACAGTTTACACTTACGTAATCCTTTAGATTGTATAGAAAATCTAGCTATTCCCACCCTGATTCAGAATGCTGTGCTACTCAAGAGGAAATTCAGATGTATAATCTACAAGCCAGATTTGTCCCTAATTTAGGAAAGCTTCTGCCAGCAGAGCCATTGCCCTGGACTGTAGTTCCAGGAATGCAGTCATGGAGAAAACATATTGGCATCAAGCAGTCCCAGCCCTCCTGTCCTTCTAAGAGCCCATATGGGGTCTGTGAAAACCGAAAAGCAAATCCTGCTGTCCAGTAGGATGCCTTCAGCCACTCTGGCTAGCACTTCCCAGTAATGGATTAACTCTGCCTCTTTCCATGATACAGTGTCCCCAGTGAGGAGCAGAAAGACCATCTGTTCTCTCCTTCCAGTTAATCTCCCTTCCAGTGAGGCAGGCTCTGTTATGCCTGCAGAGTACAAGTTAAACAGAATGACAGACTACCTGGGACCAGCTACGGTAAGGACGAGTAACGTGGGATATGCATTTTAGTGGCTCTCTCTTGATAGACAGTGGGGCTTTTCTAAGCAGAATAAAGGAGCCCAGTTTTGGTTCAAGAACATGCTACATCCCAGGGCAGCAAAAGTACTTCCAGTAATGCTTATCTTGATGGGGACACTTAGTTTTATGATGTTAAATGTGAATTCAAACTTTTCTGCAGAGTAAGTACAAGAGATAGCCAAGTTCTGTAAAAGTGCCTTTCCACACACCATCTGAAGCAGTATGAATTCAACATCTGTCATTTATCATTTATCACTGCAAAACCAATAGTTTATAACGTTTTAAAAAGTAGTTAGATAAGAAACAGAGAGTGAAAGCATGCCATCGATTTAAAGATTCTAATCCACTGAAGATTATTCTGAAATAGTTGGAGATTTTCCTTATCCTTCAATCAGAATGTCCCTGCAGAATTGATTTCTTTTCCTGTTTTTTCACACAACAATTACACAGAGAATTACACAGAAAATACTACTGTAAAATTAAAAATCCATCAACAGGAGGCAGAAGGAAGGTACAACATTAGTTGTTTCCATTTTTGATCAACTATTCCCTTAGTGTTGGAACAAATCTGTACATCAGCTAGACCAGCAATAACATTTTTTAACCAGTAGGAATATAAACTTAAAATAGCTATTATACAATTAAAGGAGGGTATGCTAAAGCAACTGTGAATACCTGTACTCAAGATTTATTCTTTCTCTCCCCACAGGAAAGGAAACCCTAACATCCATTGTGGTTTTTGCCTTCTCATGGGAACTAATGGATTGAACTATTCATGCCTGAACACTCAGCAGCATTGAGGGGAGACAAACTCCCTCTCCAAATTCCCTTCTAAATCCTTGTTTCTGTCAGTCACCAGAATGCTATTCAGGTAATGCTGTGTTCTCACTAATTCTTCACAATATGTAGAAAATTAATGTGGAATTGCCTAAACAATACTGGTGATTTCAATTTGTATTTTTGGGAAGTCAAATTATTTGAACCATTTCCACATCCACAGGAAATGTAAATCTTAGTAATTTCAATGTGCAATGAAAATGTTTGTTCCATTTATGATACAAGAATATACTGCTTTCAGTGGTAATAAATTCTGGTGCTCCATTACAAAACATCAACATGTTGCTACATACTTGCACAGTAGAAACTTCCAGTTTATTTTGTGACAGAGAGATACTGCCTGTCTTTATGTTCCAAGTCAGATCTGACCTCCAGGCAAGTGACTGAGAAGTTTCTATGATTTTTAGTTCTTTTTCAGTATTAAGTTGTAGCAAATTGAGTCCTACTTTTTAACAGTAGCTGCCACAACGGAGATGAGGTGTCACCACTTTATGAAAAGTGACTATCTACAGTTGCCACTATGTTCACTTGCAGCTTCAAGGAACCTCTAAGTAGTAACTGGAACCATCTGCATCAAGTTTACTAGAATTCAAAAGATGCTACACATCCAACACCTGAATAGCTATTTTTCTAACTCCCTTTGTATCTAACTTCCATCTATTTTTTTTTTTTCCTGCTTCAAGGGATGCAAAATACTCTATTGTGTTCCACTATTTTTGTTTCTCTTGGTATTTACTAATACCAACCTTTCGTGCAATTCAGGTGTTCTGCCTGCAAAAATGCTGAATAAATTCCATTTTGCTGTAAGTTCTTTGTTTACAGCATGACTTTATTTTCTTGAAAGATCAGTTTTACCACACAGATAATATTCTGCTGTCCTACAAATTTCTTACAATAATCTTAGCAGCAGCTTGGGAACTTTGTTATACTTACTCTGCATCTGCTATTTCCCTTCCCCCAGCTTCTACGGATTTCTGGTACTCCTGACCAAGCACATAAAACAATCTCATTTTGTAAAGTAATATTAAGCCATGTTCAGCAAGCCCTCTGTAAATCCACTTCTTTATGTGATAAGAATTATCTTTTGTAATCACCTCTAGTTTTCTTTCCATCCATTGATGTAATTGTGACATCCTTGGTCTCCCATTGCTAGAAATTCACACTACTCTATTCAAACAGCTAAATGGATAGAAGAGATGCCTAGCAATAATGCAATGGGGTTTTTTTTTACTACTTCTCTCACAAGACACACTTCATTTTTCATGGTAAAAAACGAGGGCCCTTAGTATGCTCACTATGAAGCCACCCCTGAGTGTGGTAGAGCCTTTGGAAATAAGCAGTGTAAGGAAAGAAACATTTACTAGCTTTCAGCCCATCATGCGAATTACCAAAATCAATAACAGGGCTTCAAGGATTTGTATTTAAGTAATAAATTTAATAGTTCCATAACAAGAGCTTTGGTTCACCAAACATCTGAATTAGGAAAAGTCTTCCCTATTGAGAGGACTAGATGAAGACAGAGATCATTTTATGGTCTTTTAGCCATCAAAGTGTTGTGAAGGCAAAATGCCCCTTTCTCCCCCATAGCTTTGGACAAAGCTTGAATTTTCAGTGGCAGAAATCTCTGACCATCTGGAACGTAATCCCTCAGGCACTCAAAAAACAAGTGTAAGCTTTTTCATAATATGGAAACAGGGAAAGACTAAGAGCATTTGCATATGCATTAATACCACATCAAAAACCTAAAAAACAGCAGTGTTGCTTGAGCCCCAGAGACTTAACAACAGTTATGTGTCCAGATCCATTTCTGGGGCATATGGAATGCTAGCATATGCTTGGCCACTAAATTCCAAAGACTTAACAGTCCCATAATCACTGCTCCAAGATGCCTGTTTGCCCTCAATTTTTCCCCCTCCTAGAAATCTTCTTCCTAATCACACAAAAAGCGTATCCTAACAAACACCAACAGTAGCTCTTTTGAGAGGAAGTAAATAATAGCATGATAATTTCAGTGAAATTCTATTGCTACCTTAAAGCATGAAAATATTTCCTGGTCAGACTATGCCAAGCTGTTTGCATGGTCTTCTTGAGCAGCAGCACAACTACAGACATACCTTTAAGAACAGACATTAATTTGTATTTAGCACCTGGGCAGCAAAGCAAGAAGATCAAACCTGGTCCTCAATACAAGGAGCACTAGAGAGAGAAACAAGCACTTCAGGAGACTAGAATAATAGAGCTGCTCACTCAACTGCAAAAATAATAGCAGGTTAAGATCATACAAAGGAGAAAAGGTGAGGAAGAAATAACAAGTCAAAATAAGAATGCTACATAGACAAGGTGTAAAAACAGGTAAAGGAAAATTCAATTAAAAGCCTTGATGGGACATCTTACAATTTCTGGATATTCTCAGCTATCTAGATGATGCCAAAATCTACTAAGTTTACTTAAGACCTGCTTCTAACCATGACCAGAATACTAACTATGACTAGCAATGATTTTAAATGTTCCTTATCCATCACCTAATGCTATGATGTCCACAAGTCAAATGATATAAGCAAGCCACTTAAAAACGCACAGCTTCTGAACTTGATTCAAAAGCTGAAGCTAACAAAAAATATTGCCATTGACTGGCCTCTGCTTCACAGCACCTCTATAGACTAAGAGGTTTGGTTTTATGTCAAAGCCTGTTAAAATTATATGCAGGAATAACTATATATAGGATCAGCAAAATTGCACTCCACTGAAAACAACGTGAAATGACAGAAGCACAATTTGGTAGTAATAGCTGAAGGTTGTTCATAGAATAAATGCAAGATGTCCCACAAAATCCCACTAGAAGCTGATGGAAAAGGAGGGAGGGGAAAATTCATCCAAGACCAAAAGAAAATCTCACCCAAGAACTGTAGTCTCATCTATGGTTTTTCATTACTTCTAGGCTACTAAATCCACATGGATCAAAAAATTCCCACTTACAAATTTATTCTGTTATAATGGTAAGGCATTAGAGGAAAATACGTTACATGTGTAACTGATTAGCATGCTTCATGAAAATAGTAATTTAATAAATCTGAAAATGTTTCCAGAAAAACAACACTACCCGGAATTGACAGCTCGTAATTCTGTACAGATCAGTAGGGACGGCTAATTTAGGAACAGTACGGTTGTAATTTATACATTACTCTGAGACTGAAACATGTTGCATCTCCACAAGGTTTCTGTCTAGGGGGAAAAGTGGAAAATAAAATAGAAACTCCCACAAATTTCCACCAAACAACAACAAAAAAGCTCAACTCCTCCTTCTCCATCTAAAGGAATTTCAAACTGATCATATAAAGTTGAGCGGGGAGCTGTAAATCCCACCACAGCCAAACCTGCCTTTCTACACCCAGGATGCCCGAACTCCCCGCCCCGCTCTGCTCTCCTCGGACGGGACAATGCTGACACCTGCCGGCGCCGGCCCAACGCAGCCGCCGGGCACCGGCACCCCCGCCCCGCCCGGGAGGCGGCCAGCCCCGCACCACAACATGCACACACCTTCCTTCTGCGGTTACAGGATGCGGCTCAGCTGAAGCTGACTCCTTGCTTTGTGGGACTCGAAGCCCAAACCCACCTCTGCAGGCAGAGCAAATACTGCAACTTTTCTCTCTCAAAACCTTCACATAAAGAACAGGTGGAAAATATACAAAGGGGAGAGGGAGAAGAAAAAAAAGCACCTGAAGTGAATTTATCACTAACTTAAGAGCAAATCTGGTTGCAAATGAGAACTGTGAATTTCTCGAGAGAGCTAGAGCTTTCAGAATTACTCCTAAAATTTACATATAGCTCTTGTAAGAATGACAAACCTCAGGCATCTGGTGAAAAATTATTTGTGATCTCAGAACAAACCTTTTTTTTTTTTTTAAGGGAAGCCCACTAAGCTGAACAGAATCTACTAGATAGAAAAATTACCTATCGGTTTGCAAACTGGATCCCCACGATTCAGGAACATTATAATAGCAGCTTTACTCATTAAGCCCCTCAAACTGAAAATAACTGCTGGAAAAGAATAAAGAACAAGACGGAGAAGAGACGTTTAAAAAAAAATAGATTGAGAGAAAATTAGCTATTAACACACTGCAAATGAACCAATTACTTACATTTATTCTCTGTTACACAAGCATCTTTCCTAACACAAGTGGCCAATTTATTTATTTTCAGGAAAAGGCACTGCCAGCAGTACCATTTCTTCTTAAGTTTTAAACACGAAGCCCAATTCTCAAAAGCAATGAAACTAGGATGGTTTTATATGACACTATCTTAACTCACTCCTTACTACCCTCAAGAGAAATAGTCATCCCAATTTTCACCAACACTTTCCGCTGATACACATCTTTTCCTCATGACAGAAGCTGAAAAGGAGAATGTTCTACCTGTAGAGTTACAATCCAAGTGCAAGAGACACACTCCTAATTTAACAGATGCAGTAAATACTGCAAGGCTCCTTATACAAGACCTAAGATTTTTTTCTAATACTTAAGGTTTATTTTTTTGGTTTTTCATGGGGATTTAGACAAAACAAAATCAGCTGAAGCCCCAGAACCCCTGGACTGTCAGTGTTTCTACTAAAATGGGTATCTACACATCGAGTCAGGACTGCAGCAGCTGGAACAAGCCCTTTGAAGTGAACATAGCTTAGATGAAAACTGCTATAAAGAAACAGCAAAGGATTTTATTTTTAAAAAATGCATTTACTCACAAATATCCACCTGCTAGGTGAACTGCTATGTTCTTCTTTGGTTAATTAGTGGTTCTTCTTTGTAGAAATCTCAGTCAAAGCCAAAGGAAGCTTCAAAGGCCTCACTCATCAAATGTCACAGCTTGTGCTCAACATGAAACAGCCAGTTCTGATCCGGTTGCACAGCCATAGCTCACCCCAGGCTTGGGAGTAGATCTGTATTACCAGTAATTATTCAGCAATTGTGTAACAAAACAAAAAGGTTTGCTGTGGCAAAATCCCAATATTTGTTTGTTTTTTAATACCCTTCTCTGCATGTGTGATACTTGCAACTTTAAAACAAACCAATCTGACACAGACTACTTAAGAGTGAGTCAGAGCTGAGGTCTGTGTTTCATTTTCTGGTCATGTTCTGTAACACGAATATTCTGTAGCATTCTACTGCCACCAGTGTGTAAAAGGAAAAAGCTATCAAGCTAAGATTGAGGGATGAATAAAAACAAAGAAATTGATTCATAAATTAATGATGCCAAGAGTCTACTCAAATATTAAACCAGCAAAAAAACATGCAGATTATCTTTTAGGAAGAAATTTTTTAAAATAATTAAAAAAAAAAAAGTAATAACTGGAATGAAATACAGAAAAAAAGGATTCTGCATTTCTCAGAGTAAAAAAAGATTTGCATACTTAGTAGCCAGTGCAATAGTGTAATATATATATATATGAATTTGTATATATATTAATTTGTTATATATATATGAATTTGTATTAGTGGTATATATTTGTGATCTGTCTTATATTTCCTGGTAAATACTGTTTGCAAATGCTTAAGGGGCACAAGAGAAATTCTGTATAAGTCTTCTTCTTCACAAAAGCTTTTAAAACAATATTGGGCATGAGGTATATTAATAATCCCCCCAATGTGAATAATTTTAAATAAGCTTCATTTAGATCTCACCCAACGATACCAGAAAGTATAAACTAGGCTGTGCTAGCCCTGTCTTTCCCTAGCTATTTTACCTAACTGAAATCTGGGGTGTGATCAGACATCACGTTCCCAAAAAACACAGAAAGCTTAACTAACACTAAGGAGGTTAAGAATATGTACTTACATTCTTTCAATCAAGGATCATTCTTATATTAAATTGAGAAAATCTGAGTAGTATCTATTCAAAGATCACATAGCTTGTGAAGTGTTTCAACTTCTTAATACCCTTAACTCCTCCAAAACTGTTATTTTTAAAGAGCATTGAGGTTTTTAATCAATAAATTCACATCAAGATATAATTCTCACACATGTTGTAGCAAAACAGATCCCTGTCATACCAAGGGGTACTGACCTCAAAATTCTGTTAAAGGAATTCATCAAACACTTCACATCACTATCTACACAGCTATATTATAATTTCCAGCATTCTTCTAAAAAGATTATACTTTCTTCCTATTTAAAAACATACTCTTTATACATGCTTCCAAAGTGGTAACAACAACATGAAAACTGATGTCCTTCTTTTTAGAACTACATCTGAATATACTGCAATACATAACTTACTGTTTTACACGAGAGCACTTAAACAGTCATACACACTACATGAGGCAGTGTTCCATAAGCTGCTGCTGCGTGCTTCTGTTCATAGTTGTAGATGTTCTCCCAAACTCTCTCAAGCTATTAAACCAACACATTCCCATCCCTTCTAATTTCACAGATTTAAGTCAACTGGAATTGCCATGATAATTTCAATAGAGTTTTCATTAAACAGAACATTTCAAAAGGATAAATATTCCTGTCTCTGCATGAGTGCCCATTTCTCAACATTGCTTCCATGTGTCCAATTCTGTAGTGTGTCAGATACTTAAAGAATCCCTCACATGTTGGCACCAAACTGGCTCAAAAATAAAAGCAGAAAATCCCAACCAGTCATTTCCTGGTTCAGAACAGTAAAGTCACCTAAACTTTTTTCTCCTTTGCACTGTCCATGAAATAGAAACCCACATATACATTTTTATCATGCTTTGGCTAGCAAATTGTCTGTTATTTGCTATAAGCTTTTCTTATTCTTCAGGGATAAAGCATTCAGCATGACTTAATCCTATTCTGAACTGCAGAGTCACAAGATTAGTTTAAGGTGTATCTGGTTAGTACTAATGTGCATGATATAACTAGAAATACAGTACAGAAATATGAAATACACTAAATCATCCAATGTACTTTTGAGGACCAGAGTTAATGCTATCTTTAGAATACACAGAACTATTTCAATTGGAAGGGACCTACAACTGCCTGACCAATTCAAGGCTGAACAAAAGCTAAGGGCATTGTCCAAATGCCTCTTAAACACTAACATGCCTGGAGTATCAACCACCTCTCTGGGAAACCTCTTCCAGTGCTTGACCATTGTTTGTGCAAGGAAATATCTCCTAACGTGAAGCCTAAAACTTGCCTGACTACTTTAAAGTCAGCAGACCTACTATAGACTAACTTGCTCTTTGATTTGACTAACAGTAAAACAAGGTAGACAATACTTTACAAAAATCTGAGTTGGAAAAATATTTCATACCTGGTATAGCAGACCAGTGGAAGGTGTCCCTGACCATGGCAGGGGGTTGGAACTAGGTCATCTTTAAGGTCCCTTCCAACCCAAATATTTTCTATGACTCTACTACTTTTTTTTTTAAATTATTTTAATTTCACTCTAGAGAACAGTACCATGAAAAAGATGCAACAGAAATGGAAGTACAATGACAAATTCTGCAGTACAAGTACGTCCTTAAGTGTTCCCAATAGGTGGCAACAGAATACCAAAAAATACAAAACAGTTTAGAATTCTTTCTTCATCCACACAGTAATGGGAGCCCTGCTACAACTTTTATCAATGAATGTGCAGCACCAATTTTATTCAAACAAATCACTGAATTTCAGGACAGTTCATGTCGAAAGCCAGAGAATTCACAGAAAGGAAAAAAAAGATTTAGTAAAAACCTAGTTGTTATGAAACAAATAACTGACACCTTACAGTCAGAGCTTATCTGAGGGAGTAAACCATTACAAGCAGGAATCCACAGCAACAAAATGTTTCTGCAGGTTAAAGAATAAATGTTAAGGTAGAAAGAAAACTTCACACTAGTATATTTGTTGTTGACATCCATAATGTCGTGTTTAGCAGTATTTATTTACAAGACTAAATAAAGCAGTGAGAATTTTAAAATAAACAATTTTTCAGCTGACAACTCCCAATTTTATGAATCCACGCTGATTCTTTGTAAGAAATCATGGGGCATCAGAGTTGTTAATTTCTTGACAGCTATATATGACTACTTTGTTCCTGTGTAACAGAGCTATACAAATCAAGTCTAAATAGCAACTACTTACTTGCTTTCAAAACCAGGTAGGTCGCTCTCCAAAGAAACTGTCTCTGATGTAATCTCCACTTTTCTCACGCTGCCGAAGAAATCTGTTATCAGAACGTCTTGTGGGTCTCGCTGAAAGAGGTCAGTTCGATGCCCAGGTGTCGAAACACACAAGCTTTTTGGACAGACCTGAAACTTAAAACCAAGATGGACAATCGTATTTCATCCCTTATTCATCAAGTCTCTACATACACCTTCCAAAATGCAATTGTTATGAAAAGGTTGCTGAGTGTCACACAACTTGTGCTGATTTCAGTACAAGCTCCACAGCTGGGGGAAAAAAAAAAACATTAAAAGAATAATCATCTTAATTGTGAATTTCAGAAAACCTTTATCCTCACTCCTATACCACTGAGTTTAGAAATGCTGTTAAAGCCAACCATCAATTACACCTAATTGGTTAAATGCACAAATGTATTTCTGTACAGATCTGCATCTCTATAGATGCAGGAATGCTGCTATAACATTCCAAAAAGCACATTTTTTTAATAAAAGGAGGCAGGTAAGATTACACAAGCTTTGCTAAGTAGCTAACAGTAAAGGCTTCAGAGAGAAACAAGAATTTATATTTTTATTGAAAAGAAAAGCACCGGCATATGAATTTGTTATAAACTTAAGTCTTATTTCTTATAAACTTAAGTTTATAGACTGCAAATTAATGCAAAATTAAGATCATCAGCAAAATGAAAGGTGTTTTATACCTGTTAAGTTCACAGAGGCATCCTATATAACCTAGAAACTAGCTATGTACCTTATTATTTATTTTACCTATGTATTTTGTTTATGTATCATATCCACTACATCCAGCACACACTGCATCATGTAGAAGACAACCTGTTTTCAGTGGACTCAATTCTGTATAAAGGTACATTTGCAGAAAACTAGTAGATGTAACAGCAACAGTCTTGCAGCAGTTAGAGTATCTGACAAGACAACATGTTATTTTTATTTAGTAGGGATACTATGTACCCAGTAGATATTTAAGGCAAAACAAATACATTTTGGACACAGCCCCTTTTTGCACAGGTCCCATCACATTCACTACAAAGGTCTCTAATGTTTCCTACCTAGACAGATTCCTTATTTCAAGGGATCTTGTAAAGCACCTAATGCAATATAATTGGTTTGTGTTTTTATTAATAATGCTACATGAAGTGTCATGAAATACAGTTCAAGGCCTCACTCTTTCTAGCCTCCTTGATGAGCCTGAAAAGCTGAGTTCATGTCTCAAATTGTTAGAAGGCACTTCACAACCAAACACACAACCTTACTAGACACAGGAACTATACACATCCCTGCTAAACAGACACACAAGCTCTGCAGTGCTCTGGACAGGTTTATGAGCAAAAGTTGCTGTCCATTTGATTATCTGACAGGAAACCCATGGACTACTTTGTAACAGTCCGTATTATGCAAGTCCTTGTATGTTCCAGCAACAAAGAACATTTAAGAGAACAGATTCATGTAAAGGACATGGGTGCTCATCTTCCTTAAATTCTTCAAGTGACTTTCACAAAAAGATTCATTAGTCACTAGATCTAGAGCTTAATTACCTAATGAAAAACTCAGGTCGCCCTTCAAAGTTTCATTCCTAGGACAAAATCGTAAGTCCTCATTAGCTCAATGCAGATGCAATTTCAATTAGCCCAGATTATGACTTAGAAAACCTGCAGGTTTCAATCCACACTTCCTAGCAGAAATTCTGTGCTCAGACTGACACAAAATATATGTGTTTGTGTGTCTCTTCTTAGGGCAACAGAATGATACATTTAAAAGGTTTTCCAGAGAGGAAACAATGTATGTGACTTTTCTTCACAGAGGACAGCTCTACCTCCTCATTCCTCCTTTCTGCTCCATTACAGTTTCTCTTTCATGCCTCGCCTCTTTTGTCTAAGCCTGTAAGCATATGGCATTTGACTGCTAGTCCTGGGAGATTTCACCTGACTTTCACCTTTACCTTAACTGAAGCATACAAGCACATATATCCACTGAGCTCTTTTTTAATGATTCCTATTTCTCCTGTTGGCAGAGTATCACACAGCTGCTAAAGAAGAGACAGGGTTAGATCAAATCTTTCTGTTATCCTCCCTGTGAAGTGAAAATGAACTTGACTCATCAGAATCATGCTTCCCATACAAAGCCACTTGTCAATTCACACAAAGTCTCCTGTTACAATTTCACCACAATGAAATTAATTTTCTTGAACCCTGCTCCTACTAGGGGTACAAACATAAAAACTAAGTCTCTGATTTAAGCCATAAAAATCTAAGTATTTGTTTTAATCATGCTATTCAATGCATAAATCTATACTGCAGTTACACCATCAAATCTCTCTTTCCAGCTCTCAAGAAAGTGTAAATGTCCCAGAACCACTGCATCAGCACTGAAAGTGAGAAACTGATAGTGCACCCAACTATTTCTAACTTGTCTCATAACAATTTGCTATAATAAGTTGAGATCAATCTTGAACTAAAATGTACATCAGCACTGAGAAGACTTCAGTATCTGCCTGTCCAGCACCAGTGTGAGAAACAGGAGGACGGCAAAGCAGTTATACCATGGTAGATTAACAATAGTAACTGAGGTCTTTTGACAAAAAAACAAAAGGCAAGTGATGGCTAAATGAAACTTATTTGTTCATGTGCCACTTCTTTCAAATTGTTTTAAATAAGATACTATTCAAATAAGGCTAAATAATTGCTGAAACTTCATCTTGATTTTTCTTAATATTTTCATCTGCTTTATGACAAATAATATCTCACTTTGAAACTTATTTGAGTCTGATTTTAAAAGTTCAACTGTGTGACATTTCAATTTAGTCTTCACTTTTTTGGAACTGTGATCAAACCAAAAGTCAGTCATTTGCACAGCTTTATGCTATCCCTTAGCAACACAGATGGAGCAGGTGGGGAGTAGGTGGAGTGGATTATGAAAAAAAGATGTCTCATTCTCTGCAGGAATGCAACAACCAAATCTTAGGTGAAAATGAAGAGAAGCTTTTTTAAGACTAGTAGGAGAAAAATTAAAGGTGATGGAATAGAAGTCTAACAAATACTGCAGACATTTGACATATCATATCAGATGGTCAAATAACTAATCATGAGCTAGTAATTTTAAATGTAGGTAGCGAGCCACTTAATACATTATCCTCAGTTTGGAAAACATTAACTTTTTTTAAAATCAGTCTTGGATAAACAGTAGGTCTTCATTCTTAAACTAGCACAGCATTAATGCTGCCATCAGGGCCAAAATATTCCATATGTAAAGTGTAATTTTGAAACTCTTAGATGAAGCCCTGAAAAGCACATACTCAAAATCAAAAGGTGATGAAATTTGTGCATGTAACACTCAGTACATGATCATCATAAATCATTATGTATTCGAGTCCATTATTCTCTCTTCCCTTCCTACAGCAACAATAAACAGATTGACATATGCTAAGATGACTTAAATGATGTAAGGAACTCACCAGTATAAGATAACTTCCCACAGCTCTTTGTGAGTATTTGGTGTATCAGCAAAACCCGAAAACTCAAGGGAGAACATTCAAATATCTTCTCTAAAGACCTCAAAAGGTAAACTACTTGGCCAGGTTAACTTTTCACAACTGGATTAATATCTAATTGGCTAGACCAGTTATATCACTTTGCAGGTGGTGTGTTATACAGTAGAAGCTACTGTTAAGGGATTTTAACATAAATTCATTTTCTGGTTTACAAAACAGAGTTCTAAACTTCTGTTTGAATGAAACTAAATGTCTCTATAAAGAACTTGCATATTCTTCTTTAGCAAGACTTTTAAAAAAAGTTATCTGTATGTCACAATCAAAATGTATTAAAGGACAGAATTTCATTCTTGTGGTAGTAAAAGAATCTTGAATCTTACTCACCGAATCAATTCTGTGCCAACCAAAAAAAAAAAATCTGCCAAGCGTGGGCTGTTAGTGAATTCTACTACACATTTAGCAGCCAGGCCAATACCATTCTCTGTAGACAGAGGGTAGCATAAAACTTTTGAGCAGCTGCTCCTTTTAAAGAAATGAATCCAAGACAATGTGTTCTGTGAGTGGTAGTTCTTAGATCACCATCACAGCATGTCAGGATTTACAGCTACAAGGCAAAAGCATAACATATTACTACAATGAAACTAGTACTGGAACAGCTATAAAGAGTCAGTAAATCAAATATAGTTACTTTTTATACTGTTCCACCAGTGTATACATCTAACTGCTATAGAAGCATTTTCATAAATTTTGTCATAGGTTATCTGGCATTTTGGTGTGTTTTTTATTTGTTTTTTTTGCTTGCTTGTGAGTTTGGTGGGGTTTTCAATTTTTTTTTCTTTTTACTCCTGCCTCTATCCTCCAACTGCAAACACTGATGAATTTGTATGTCTCTTGCTCTGGAATCTAAGCAGATATACAGATGAATTAGTCTCTGAAGGTATTTGTGAGTGCACAGTTAGAATTTTAACTGTTTAATCATCTTTGCAAAACAGTACCAATGGCCACTTTCCACATCTACAAACTGCTTGGTATCCATTATATTGATTTTAAAAGCTTTATACTATATTTTTTTATGCACAAATACTTCATTATACTGAAAGGAATATTTAATGAATACTTTATTTTTCAGCTATTTAAAAAAAAAATCTGCTTTACTTTCTTTGTTCAGTAAACCACTTTCACACTGAGGACAATCCTTGAACTGCTAAACTGCCCCTACATTTAGTGATGGCAAAAAGACTCTCCCAACAAAGATGCTTCGCAAGAAAAGAGGAAGCATTTGAAGAACCCTATGGACACAATAAATTAGTTTGGAAACTGTTGAAGTCATTAGCATATTCATGAATGTTGATTATTCTACTTACTAGGTCATTCATATTTGTCTGACTAGCTGGATGAATTTCCTCCAAGAACTCTAGCACATAGAATGTGTACCTGTCCATAAGATGAACGCCAATTCCAAGATCAGGTTGATGCTTAAAAAAAAAAACACAACAGTTATTGAGCATTTTCAGGAGAGAACTCAGTACTTAGGAGAGGGAACGGAGTGTAATAGCATGTTACAAAAAGTTAAAACATAATGGTTTTTCACCCTTGGGCAAATCACACAAAGAAAATTACTACATATGAGGAAACATATTGATGACAAGCTGAATAATAAAGTTTATCTTCATTTTTCTAGACTACATCCTGTTAATCTCCATGTTTGTAAAAAAATCAGGGAACTCCCTCTTCTTAATGGTCCAGCACAGATTTGTGGGCTGCCCTGAGCTTCTAAGAAATTGGAAAACAGGGCTAGGAAAAACAGCCATCTTACAGCACTGCACAGGTTCAGGTAATCCTTACTTGCTGCCTTTGGTCTGGCTAGGACCTATAAGATGTAATTCCACTGGGATGTAATTACAGCAGTTAAAAGGTAGTGAGTTGTGGGGGTTTTTTTTGTTTATCAAGTGTAAGAAGTCTTAACTGAATATTCTCCAGACATCTCCCAGCAGTCTTCCCATATAAAGGCAATGCATGAATTGACCAACAAAAGCACAGAAATCCATTGTCAACTTGGTTCGTTGAGACGATGCACAAAAACAAGCAGGAAAATTACAAGTTTTGTCAAAACTATACTTTGTAACTCCATACCTTAGACATTCAGCAATTAGAAAGGAACATTTTAGCTAAAAGTCAACAGTACCTGTGCTTTTAACTCAGGCATATTGAAAATTGTCTTAAGGCTTAAAAAAAATCTACTTACTGATAAAGAATCTTCTCCTACTTGGCTGCTAGCCAAGGCCATTATATTAGGTGAATAAAATCGCTCATACATAGACGCTCCTTGACAAGTATCAATAATAAACAACAATTCATTGTACCTGAAAGAAAGAAAACAGCCTCCTTATCCTTCTCTCTTCAGACAACACATATATACTTTGCTTTTATCTACCAAGACAGCTCCTGAACCCAAGGAACATAAGAGTTCACACTGATAGATCACAAGATGCAAGTTTAGTCAAAGCTATAAATTTGAACAACTACAACTGCAGGAAGCTGAAACAAAAAATTAAAATTCTCCTTTTTGAATGCAAACTTTCAGGTGACTGTATGGACATCAAATACTACCACGGATGAAGTTAAGTATGGCCTAGAAGCAAGACTCAAGGCATACTTGCAAAGTATGATATTTAACTCCTAAATAATGCTTCTTCTCTTACCTTCTTTTCTGCCACATTTGTTCAAAGGCATCAGCAAGTTCTACATTTGTGATTTCTTCAGAATCTTGAAATTTTAGGAAACCATTTCCACCATGACCTGACAGAAAAAGTCAGAAGTTAGACAAGTATGTACATTAAATGGATATTCAGCCCAGATGACTTTAAAAAAAAAAAGGGGGGGGCCAACTGCAACATTTTCTCCAAACAGACTCCAGCAAAAGGAGTTATCAGGACAGTACTAACAGTGCATATACATAATTTAAAAATGGAAACTGTACTTGCTAAGTACTACCTCACAGGTTTTTTTAATTACTATTGCATGCCTTCACAAAAAAAAAAAAACAAAAAAAATAATCAACCAAACACATCCTTTTGTTCATTCTTCTGTTTGTGTGGACAGGCCCATTCAAACTGCAAACATCAATAAATTATATATAAAAATCTGTAATTACCTGTCATATATATTAGAATATTGCTCCTGTCATCAGAAAGAAGACGCTTAGATCGTGGTGTACTTGGTGGGATTCTTCCTGTTAATACACGCAAGAAATTTTCAACAGTAACCTATGAATAGAAGCATAAAGTATTTTATGAAGAGAAAAACATTGACTAACAGCTCTTGGATGGGTGACAACTAAGGGAATATTAAGCACGCAATGTATCTAGCTAGATGTAATATTGCATGGCATAAACTGCATAAGCAGACATTTTCTGTTGAAGATTTTACTGTAGGTTTACAATCGTGTAGTAACTTATACTTTATTCCACTAACATCACCCTGGTGCCTTTTTTTTTACACCCAGTAAGCCTGTTATTATAATTTCTAAATACATTTTCATTCATCTGAAAACCTGTCAGCATATAGCTTTGTAGCTGCTCAAGTACTCACAAATTTCTCCAACATTAGTGTGTGCTACCATGGAAAAATAAAAGTTTTACTTCCCTCTAACTCAGAAAAGGAAAAACAGGATCAATTTGTGAGTTATCAGGTAAGACCCATCTGGATGGCAACTGTAAAATATCCTATAAAACTTCCACTTCAGACAGATGTACCCAGCTCAAACGTTAGCAACAAATCCACGCCCAGGAAAAACATAACAAAAAGAATGTAATTATTTCAGTGTTTTATATTGGCTCTTGTACACAAGTCTTCAGAGAAAGAAAACACCTACTATATACTTAAATATGCTCTTATAAACCTTTAATAATGATTACATAGCACAAATTAAACCATGCAGTTGTCCAATTTAAGATCAACTGGTAAAGATGCCATCTGTTCAAAGGAATGATTGCCAAAAAAGCAAAGCACATATTTCTATACAGTGATTATTTTACAGCAATCATTAGGTTATGGCTTTTTGTGTTTGCAAGATGAGACACTGAAGAGTCATCTCCACAGAAGAGAAATTTCAGCGATGTGTTTAATCCTAATACATGTTAGGAGCTACATCTATTAACCATGGAGATTCCATCGTTTAAAAATAGCCAATGCAGAACATGTTTCTAGTCCAATGAACTTCAAATACAAACCAAACTATCAAGGGGCGAAGGGTGTGTGTTTTGAACCAGTTGATAAAAAAAGCCCTGCCCAAATTCATCAGTGTGAACAGAAAGACTTGTTTAGACTCCACAGATGTGTAATCTTTAAACCAACACTAAAAACAAAGACCCAGTGATGTAACTAAAGCAGAGTCACCTCATAGCTTCTGTAATCCACTTCGACATCATCACCATAGACATTTAGCTCCATGTTTTTATGGCTAAACACAGTGGCTGGTTTGGGATTTCTGGGATTGCATGCCATATCATCTGCCAGCATCAGGACAATGTGACTATGGAAAATAAGACCAAAATGTTTCAGGCAGTTTACCTTCATTTAACAGTCAAAAAGAAATAACAATCCTATGATTACAAAAGCCACCTGTAACATTAAAATCACTCCTCCAAGTGTAAGTGAAACTTTGCTTAGTTACATCGTATTTCCTTATGGACATCTTCGGTACTACAGAGACACTATACATGGAAATGCAGCCACCTGATTTTTATCTAGAGGACAAAATTAAGGCAGACATGAGAATGAGAATAGGTAACATCAGGAACTTTATGACACAGACTTGCCTGGACCTAGGCTAGCAGAACTCTTTATGAAAAATCTGGAGATTTCTACAGGGTGCTAAATTTCATGAAGCTCCATGAAAGAAATAACAGCCCACCTGCACCTCTCCATCCAGATTAATTAAAAACATTTTGACAATTCTAAATCAAATGTGAGGAGCTCTGGAACATTTCTCATGTCATTATACTACACCTGATATACTACTGTATGATAATCTGTGTTAATGGAATTTTCCTGAAGAATACAAGTGGGCTGGAATTGAACGCTTCATAGTACCAAGCTAAATAAACAACTTAGAATTTCATAGTCCCAAATGGAACAAAAAAGGAAACAGTACATTATACTTGTATGCAACCAAAAACCTACATTTTATCTGGCAAAGTAAAGTTTGGGTCAAAATACAAAATAGTAAGTAGTCACTGCAAGAATGTGCCAGAGATGTCTGGAAGTCAGTCCTTCCCTTGGACAACCCTGTCTCGGATATAGTTTCTCCTGGAAACTCACTATTTGTGTTTTCCCAAACAATGCTTACAAAAGGAAAGCTATCAATCTTTCTTTGAGGTCTCTTCCAACCTTCTTCCAAACCATTCCATGATTCTATCCTGCAAATAATTCAGACTCCGAGTAGCTGAAGATTTGGAATTCTTACATTTTAGCACAGTTAAGGTTCCTAAGATAACCACACTGAGAGGAAATTAAAGTACAGCAAAAGCTATATCTCAAAGTAGTATTACTATTGATGACTTTATCAATTTTCACATTATGCTTTCACCAGCTAACTAAATGGTACAGTTTAGTGTTCAGATAGCTTCTCATGTTTTTAATTTCACTAGCCCACTCCCAGTTGGAAGCCTTATTACAACCTGTTGCTTTTTCTTTTGAAGAATATTGCCACACTTTTCAATACACTGCTGCAATCACGTTCATCCTTTTTACTTTAGCCTGTTGAACTGAGAAACACATTTTTATACTGCTTAAAAAAACAAGGGACACTTAATAGCACATCTGCAAGGAACTATATTCACCAAGGTTCCCTTACCTATCAGGAATGCCCAGGCGCTTGACGCTTCTATATACTGAAAGAGTATTTGCAACATGACGATAATTAAACCAGAATCGAGAGGTACACACCTTGAGGGAAAAAAAGAAAGGCAGAACATTAGAGTGTGAAAGATACAAATAATCCTGGCATGCTACATCAGAAGATTGAATTTAAGAAGTACCATGAAACTAATGAAAAATCAGAAAGAACACAGCAACACCAAGACACTCATGACATAAGCTATAGAAATCGCTGCTGTGCCAAAGCAACAAATGCTGAAAATAAACACTAAAAACTAAAACAACGTTAGTAACATACTGAAGCATGAAGAAAATATCATAAAACCCAATTAAGAAAGTGGCACCTTAAGGAATAATTCAGCAGTAGTTAAGTGGAAAAACTTTTTTTTTTTCCATTTACTTTCTTTGTACCAAATGTTAGAAAAATCAAAGGAAGAGTTCTCATCTCAATAGCAAACCCATTCTGGGAGCATAAAAGAATTGATGCAGAAGCCACACACAGAGGAAAATAGCTTTTACCTTATTGCAGTGTAAGTGAGCTCTAACCAAAATCTGAATAGATTCCCAAAAAATCAGGTTTCACGGCTCTAACAGGCAAAGGTCAGCCATTCTTGTACTTCAGCTGTTCTCTAGGCCAGGTATTATCTAATCTGTCCACAAAAGCCTCAAACCAATGAGATTTCAAGAGCCTTCAGAGGCAACCTGCAGTAGTTCCTTACTAGACTTGTCCTTTCCTTTCACTTCAGTTTGCTACTTTGTTCCACACCAAGGACAGCAATTACAAGTCTCTCAAACAGGTAATCGAAGTAGCACTTTAGAAGAGGTGACTTTAAAACAAAACAATAAAGAAAATAGAGTAACCATAATAATCACTTAAGACACCCCAGGCTTGAAGTGCCTGACATAAAAAAAAACAAAAACCTCCCCAGATTTCACTAGCAGCAACTGTTAAAAAGCTTAATCATGAACTACTGAGGAAAATACAACCAGAAGGGAAACTGAGAACAAAGTACCGTTCTTTGGTCCTAATTTTCCACCTTATTTGTGGTTTTTTTATGACTACTAATAAAAGCACCTATTTAATCAGAACTTGAAGCCTAAATAATTTCAAGTTTGTACACTGTATAGAAATTATTCCTTTTAATTCACAGTTAACTTTCCGTTTATACTGCTGAGTTTCAGTATCTAGAAAACAAACAGCTGCTACTGAGTAATTACAATAGTGTTCTGAAACAAATTAGTCATTAAGACCTGAATTGTGATTAAGAACCAATTGCACAGCATGATTCAAAGACAATAAAAGATTCACGGCAAAGGAAAAAAGAACAAAAAGCTAAGAACAGTTGATCTAAACATTATGTTGACCAAAATTATTTTACTCCAAGCCTGTTATCACAAGTTAACAGATTGAGTAAGAACAAAAATCAGAAATATACTGTACCTTTCTGGTCAGAGATATGTATTTCTCTGATATCAGAATTGCATTTTTTTCAATATGCAGTACAGCAATTTAACTGTTTCAGTGCTGTCAGAACTTTTGATTTATTAATCCTTCTATATATCTATATATTTTGTGTGCTTGAAATGCAGTCACACTGAAAAGATTTTATTATAGTATAATAAATCTGCAGCCACAATGTCAAATTCACTCATTTCCAAGTCTTTATCTTTCCATTTCTTTCAAATGAACACAATTCTAAGAGTGACTGCAGCACTAAAATGCCAACTTTATGGGAAGAAAACAACCTGAAGCACGCTTACCAAAACTGCCCAGTTATTTGTATGTCCACTTCTAAAGAACTGTTCTGCTTGATCCTAAAAGATGGAGAAAATATACCATTTTTCAGCAGTAAGAAATGATCACTCATTTTTTTGCTGTTTCCACAAAACAAGGTTCAATGTATTTGTTTACCACACTTTAGCACTGAGTAAATCTACCTCCCTTCAAGTTTTTGTATTCTTGCACACTTCATTAAAGTTAATTGCTCCATGCCTGAAACATGCTAAGCACTAAAGAACTATTAGTCACTTGCAGCTTAATTAAAACAAAAAGCCTACACATCTCTATTCCAAAAAACACTTTGGGAATAAAATGATTTATTGACCTACTGTGCCTGGCAGATAGTAGATTGAACATGAGCCAGCAATGTGCCCAGGAGGCCAGGACAGCCAATGGCATCCTGACCTGTATCAGGAATAGCGGCCAGCAGGGCAAGGCAGGTTATCCTTCCCCTGTACTTGGCACTGGTCAGGCCACATCTTGAGTACTGTGTCCACTTCTGGTCCCCTCAATTCAAGAGAGATATTGAGGTACTGGAACATGTCCAGAGAAAGGCAACGAGGCTGGTGAGGGGCCTGGAGCACAGCTCTGTGAGGAGAGGCTGAAGTAGCTGGGGGTGTTTAGCCTGGAGAGGAGGAGGCTCAGGGGTGACCTCATTGCAGTCTACAATTACCTAATGGGAGGTTGTACCCGGCTGGGGGTTGGTCTCCTCTCTCAGGCAACAAGCAAGAGAACAGGGGGACACAGTCTCATGTTGTGTTGGGGGAGGTATAGGCTGGATTCAGATAGAGAGTGACTGGCATTGGAATGGGCTGGCCAGGGAGCTGGTGGAGTCACCATCCTTGGAGGTGTTGAAGGAAAGATTGGATGGAGCACTTAGTGCCATTGGCTAGGGCTGGGTGATAGGTTGGACTGGATGATCTTGGAGGTCTCTTCCAACCTGGCTTATTCTATTCTATTAATCAAGAAAAAAAGGGGGCTTGGATTAACTTTTATTTTCACTGTTCCTCTCATTTTTTTCAAAAGAAGGTAAGTGAATTTGCAATTTTAGCCCATTTTAAATGCAAGGATTTATCTTCCAAAATTCCAGAATCAGGAGTTACGACAACCTGCTCTACACAAGCTGTGTTCCCACCATGCTCTGCAGAGGAGAGGATAATTTTTCTTTAACAGAGAGCATAAATAAGGACACAGAATGGGGCTAAGACTTTGCAGAGGCAAGGGAACAAGTCTGTCACTGACTAAGAATCCAGATTTCACAATTCTTATTCAGATTGTTAACTCTCAGAGGAATACTGAGGTGACACCTCTGGTCTCACACAAAACACATCATAAAAGTACTTGTTAAAATACAATTAATATTGTGCTTGAAGTAGCAAAATATCTGCACATCATCAGTAATCCAAAGACTAAAAGTGTTTTGATCGGTGATTTTTTTGGTGGCATTTGTAAAGAACTCCTAGTACAGCTATTTTTAAAAAATAAAGCAGAATTCAAACGCAAACAACACTCCAGCTGTAGCGTGGGCACTGTGAAAAAAGCAACAAAAGAACACCAAACAAACCCCACCCCCCCAGAACAAACCAAACAAAAACCCCGAAATTACTCTAACCTGAAGGAAGGAGGAGGGGGAAGTATTGGTTTCTTCGCTGTATGAATGCCTCCCAGTTGAGCGAAGTGAGGTGAGGCCGGACAGCCTGACCGCCCATGAAACGCCCGACACCCACCCTGCTCGTTAAACCAAAGCTCTGTTCACACACCGCTTAGCCAGCAAATGCCCGGGGAAGGAACACTGGACAGTGATTACTGAAAGCTGCGTTTCGCAGCCAAAAAAAAAAGGTGAATTTCAGAAATCTGCACAGGCATTAAAAGACAGGGCTGTTCCAACGCTAAACAAGTTTAGTTACAGACGTCCGAAGACTGCCGCAGGTTCAGCGCCGCTCTGCATTACACAGCACAAATCACTACACCCCGAGGGGAGGCGAGCAGCAGCATCAGGCCCCCGCGTTACGCCCACGGGGCAGGAGGAGGCGGAGCCGCGGAAGGCGAAGGACCGCCCGCCCGGAGAAGGCAGCACAGCGCGTCTGTTGGGAACATTGCTTACGGGCTGTGCCCCCGAGACACATAGCCCTTCCTAGAGCGGCACCAGCGCCTCAGGCAGCTTCACAAACGTGGCCTCCACAGCGGTAGCGAGGCGGGCAGCCGAGGGTGGCGGGCGCCGGCTCTGCTTGCGGCCGAGTGAAACCAGCAATACAAGAGCTTGCGGCACGGCGCCGCTCACCCGCCCTCTTTCCCCGCCGGGCCGATCCCATTAGCCTTCGTACCTGGACGCCACTGGCGAGCGCTGCGCTACAGCACCCCAAGAGCAGAGCTGCGGCGGCGCGGACCCAGCAAACGCCGGGTACCGTAGCCGCCATCTTACCCCGCCGCCTCCGCAGGGTTTCAGGCGGCTCAATTGCCGGAAGAGGGGAAGCTGTCTCTGCGCACGCTCCGCGCTGCTACTGCCCCAGGCCGGGGAGAGCAGCTGTGTGGGTTGTCTGGTTCTGTCCCGACACCTTACCGGTAGCGTGTGTGTTCTGAGTCGCGGATAACGCCTGCTTACGTACCAGCGTGTCCTCGGCCTTGCCAACCGTTAGAGAGCTTGTTTGAAGTGCCCTGGCACTAAATGTGGCAGACCTCACTGTTGCCTGGGGCATACTCGTCCGGTGTGACTAACCTGAGGTGCAAGGCAGCCCTAGCCTGACCTCGTCCATCCCTTGGACCGGTCTGACTGTGCTGAAAAACACTCCACCTCTGCATCTCAACTCCTGCTTGTCAGGCTCCTGAGAACGTAATGACAGTCACGTTTTTCAGCCCCCTACCAAAAATAAGCTCAGATCACTGGGCTTTGTTAAAATTCCCATGTGGGCACGGTGAGTGGCATGGTGAACTGTGGGCTGAGAGTGGCCTCAGGGTAGAGATGTCTTGGAGAGCAGTGGAGAGGAGAGGGAATGTGAAAGACATCTCGTGATGCCTTGCTATAGTTTTGCCTTTGGTGCGTACATCCCTCAGAGCTAATATATCATCAGATTCTTATTTCAGTCTATTGAACCAGTTGGTATGATTCTTTTATTTCCACTAACTCATCTTGTCACCACCTTTGCTCAATTGCCTGATGCGTTCCATTAGTGAAGATTCAGAATTTGCCCTGAACCGTGGAAGTTATTTCGTGCTCTGTGTACTTGCCGTCAGTAATGACTTTCTCAGACAGGAGCTTATTTCCATGTATTGATGGTGGAATTTCAATAACGTTTACTGTTTGAAAGCATCACTGGTTTCCTCAATAAAAACAATCACCTGTAAATAGATTGCCTTTTCTTTTTGTGCCGAGAGCTAATAAACTCACTCCCTTTTGAACACCATAACCACCAGCTCCTGTTGTGCCTGAGCGTGTCTCCCATCTGAGGCTTATGAACCTACTGAGAAGTGCCGTGGACATCTGTGTCCCTTGATGCCTGTTTGTGAACTGCACTCTTTTATCTTCTCCTTCCAGAAAAAAAACTAATGAATTTAAGGCTACAGCCAACTTTTCAGCTTTTTCTTTATCCTTTGAAATGCCTCCACTTAGGTCTCTGATCATCCTCAGGTGTGTTTAAGATGTGTCAGTAATTCTAAAGGACAGGCAACTTGTCTTGCAGATCGTGTACTTAACCTGTTTTATACACTGGTGAGTCAATTTCACCTGCACTGATTCGGATAGCTCCTCACTACCTTTCAGCCTGCCACGTGGAGCTATCAGACAGCATGTGACAGAAGGTCTCAGCCTTTGACTGAACTTTCTGTTGAGCTTAGTTGTCTGCATTTATTACAAACATTCATCTGTTGGTATCATTAATTTTGCCCAACAGCTTTTCCTACAGAAATAGCGTCATCAGCTGTATCCTTCCTGATGTATCTTTGAACCAGGCATAAGTCCTGATGCTTGTACCAAATGGAAAGTTAGGTCAAATGCTATCAGAAGGTAACTGACATGAGAACTGATGACCATCCTCTCTGTGAATGAAACTTTAAAGTTTCCTGATCACTTAAAAAAAAAAAAAAAAAAAAGACATTTTTATCACAGGTGACCTTAATTCTCTGGAAAACTTGATTTAGTAGTTTCAATAACATTCTTTATGGTTACTGTGTATGGTTTGATACATTAAAATAAAAATAAAAATAAAAGCCTGACATGTAGCATTGGGATGATGTAAACACAGTGTTCCAGTTTGGGCCACGAGCATACCCAGGTCTAGAGAACAGAATCAACTCTTGCCCCTTTTCAGGAGTAAGACACTGTATGCTAATTGGAAGTTTAGAGAGAAATTCTATTTATAAGATCATATGCAAGGCAATCAGGTAGAATAGAATAGAATAGAATAGAATAGAATAGAATAGAATAGTATAGAATAGAATAGAATATAATAGAATAGAATAGAATAGAATAGAATAGAATAGAATAGAATAGAAAAGAAAAATAAGCCAGGTTGGAAGAGACCACCAAGATATTCCAGTCCAACCTATCACCTAGCCCTATCCAATGGCACTAAGTGCCCCATCCAGCCTTTTCTTGAACACCTCCAGGGACAGTGACTCCACCACCTCCCTGGCCAGCCCATTCCAATGGCAAATCACTCTCTCTGTGAAGTTCTTCCTAATATCCAGCCTGTACCTCCCCTGGCACAACTTAAGACTGTGTCCCCTTGTTCTGTTGCTGGTTGCAATGAGGTTCACCCCTGAGTCTCCTCCTCTCCAGGCTAAACACCCCCAGCTCCCCCAGCCTCTCTTCATAGGGCTGTGCTGCAGGCCCCTCACCAGCTTTGTTGCCCTTCTCTGGATCTCAATATCTCTCTTGAAATCCACTAGGCCCAAACTGGGCTTCTAGAATCCTCCACCCCTTCCATCCTGCAGTCAGCCTGTAAGGTAGGCTGAAACCGCCCCCCTCAGCTGGGCCTACGAGGCCTCAGTGGCCCCCCCAAGTCCCCGTGAACCGTAAGGTAAGAGCATGCACTGCTAGGAGAAGTGGAGAGAGGCAAGGATGAGAAGGGGGAGAAGTGCAGTCAAGCACTACCTTTTAAGCTGTGATACCAGAAAGGGAATAGAATAACAATATTACAATATCCTGGGATGAGCTGGTCCATTCCCCTGGGACGGGCCCCTGTCCCTATGGCTTTGTTTAAGGAGGACCTGGGATCCCTCAAACTACCACACAGAGGTTATCACCTATGGATTGTTGTGGTGGTTTCTCCCCATCTGGGGGTCAAATGCCCACCAAAGCCGCTCTATCACTCCCCTTCTTAAATAGACAGGGGAGACGGGGAAATATTAACAAAAACCAGTTATAAGATAGAAGCAATTTCATAATTACAAGCTAAAGCAATAGAAGCAGAAGCAGAGAGAGACAGAAGCAATTTCATAATTACAAGCTAAAGCAACAGAAGCAGAAGCAGAGAGAGATGTGAATCTCTACTTCCCATGAGCTGGATGGTGTTTGGCCTCAGGAAGCAGGGCTCTCTATACTTGGTGGTTACTTCTGGAGAACAGACACCCATGGACAAATCTTCCCCAAACTTCCCTCTTTCACTTCGTTCTTATATCTGAGCTGATACCATATGGCATGGAACATCCCCTTGGCCAGTCTGGATCAGCTGGTTCGGCTATGTCCTCTCAGCATCTTGGGGCGGGGAGATGTTGGAAAAAGCCCAGCCTGGGTGCTCAGCTTAGGAGTAGCCCCAATATTGGTGCTTTATCAATGCTCAGCTACAGCACTGCAAAACACAGCATTAGAAAGGTATTTTGAGGAGAATTAACCCCAGCTCAGCGCAGTACTGACCTACTACAACTGTACAAACAGGCATCTGCTACTTGTGCTGAGCAATTTAAAAGTGTAACAAATTTTCCTTACATGAAAGATCACCCGTAGGGGATGACACATTTAAAATAATAGATCTCACCAACAGTTACAATAGTTTAAGCATGCTTGTCCAATCAATATTATTATTTTTCATGGTTGGTTCTGCAATCTACAGCAAGGTTTAGCTGGCTCTTGATGAAAACACATAGCTGCAAACTCATCAGTCTTGTGTCACATGCTGTCTGCTGCAGTGTGTGAGCAATATTTGGATCAAGTACAGTCATGTTGCAGGTATTACCCTGTGATTGTAGGTGTTCAGGTTATATTGCTGCCTTTCCTTTCTAAGTCAGAGGCAGTACAGAGTTAAAGCAAACTCAGACTCACAAGCTCATTGGAATATTGCAAAAGAGTGTCCATTATTCCTTCTGATTTCTCTGTCACGTAATACAGTGCATGGTTTTTTTTTTTTTTTTTTTTTTTTTTTTTTTAGGTCTGTTTCTGGTTTGGCTTCTGGATTGCCTTAGTCTGCTTGAATGTGTTTTGTAATGAATCTATTTCTTCTTCCACTTTTGCCTTTTATTTCCTTACAGTCTCAGTCTTTCACGGACTTCAGTATTCATCCTATATGAATGTGCCAGTGCTTCAGGCATTATTCCTGACGGTGGTATCACTTCTTCTTTTTTTTTTTTT
>VWZI01012340.1:225343-248124 GCA_013396835.1 Psilopogon haemacephalus | reverse complement strand
TTTTTTTTTTCCCAGTAAGATAGCACCAAAAGCTTTCCCTTCATTTTCTTTCATCTTTATGCCCTTAGGCAGCTCTCAATACAGACTTAGTATTTGCTTCCATGCCTGTGAAGGCGTTGGGTTTTTTTTCTAGAAATAAAGCTGTTAGCTGTCTGCTTTCTTTTCATGCAAATCACAGTATTTTTCATGCTCTGAGCCTCCTTTGCTTGACCTTTGCCATAGTATTTCTTTTACCTCATGCAGAGTAATTAGAAAGGACACCAAATGTGTATCCCAAAATTGTTTGTAATTAAAACAACTGTTGAAAAAGCTGCTGCAACTGCAGTTGATATTCACACTGGTGTATCTTGGTGCCCTTCCAGATGCCTTCCTCCTCCAGCAGGTTGGTTGGGCCCTAATCCTCTAATCTGTGCCCTCTAGAAATTGTCCCCTAAGAGCCATCTATCATCTCATTCCTGTCCAGAATGGAGCAAACAAACCTATCCTTCCTCTGAGGAGGGGTAGCAATCCCAGGCATAACAGGATAAGCTCCTAAAACAGGGATTTGTGCCTGCTGAAGTTCCCATGACACCCTTGGACCACTTTTTAATATATATACACACCAAAAATACCAATTAAATATCTTTAATTTTGTTGGAATTAACCTTGATTATACTGCCTGTATGTATCATAGTATATCCTGTCTTCTATGCTCTTAATCCTTGTTCTGTATTTCTTGTCCTGTTTTTATCAGGCTTGTATGTAATGCCTGATAGTTTTCTACTGCAGAAGATAAAGAAGTACATATTTGGCTGTATTTATGATGCTTACACAAAAACAAACAAACCCAAAACAAAGGAGAAAACAACAAATCCTTGCAATGAAGTTAACAAGATGGATTCTTAAGGAATCCTCAAGAATAGCTCAACTGTATTAGCTCAATACAATAGATTAAAAAAATTGTACCAACCAAACAAGTCTACTACAGTTTGGTATCTGAGCTCATAAAGTGTGTTTTTTTTTTTCAAATAATTAACCTGAATGAAACAACAATAATAAAATTAACTATTTACCTTATTTGTTTGGTAGCAGGAGACTGGCTTGGCTACAGAATGTTTGTACTTTGTAAAGACTTACAATAGCAAGGTAACACCAATAAAAAATAAGCAAGGGCATATGCTAAAAATATGAAAAAAGGAAAATATCTCAAACTAGACAATATTTTTAAACTGTTATTAACAAAGTGAGATTATAGACCTTTTTTTTTTTCACAGTGTCTTTTCAGGTCGAAAGAGAAGACAGGCAAAAACCTTGAAACCTACAATGAAATTCAGTTGACATTTATTGTTGATGAATGAATCATCTACCTTGTCATGAGTTCTGTTCTGTCATTAATGACGCAAATATCACCGGGCATGGAATTTCCATAGTGTTGAATTGTGTAATAATCCAGCATTTCATCTGCAGAAGACATGAGGTTACAAACCATTCCAACAGCTTACCCTATTGGTAAAATATGAGAAAACAAAATATGAAAAAACAGTAGCAGCTCATTTAAGTGGGGTTTTTTTTAGGTATAATGTCAAGTCATGAAATATAAGTGTACATCACATTTGATCTCAGCGTATCAGTCTGTCAAAACATTCTCACTTATTAAAATAACAAAATATGTGAAACCCACAGTGATTAAAAAGAACCCAAAACCACAAAAAACAATCCACCTTCAGCTTTTAAAGCTCTTCTCTCTATTTTATTTCTTCCTCAATATTTCAAAAGGGTTTATTCCCAAATAGAAAATTCATGGGCTTTTAAAATAGGAGCACAATAAGGATCTTGAAGTTTCCCTAAATAAATCTAAGTTCATAACCATAGTTTTAATTTAAGGAGTGGATACTACTCATTGCATCTGAGAATCATGAAGAAGTGATAATTTTTATTTCACTACTAATTCTGACATCTCCATTATAAGTCTTTGTATCTCAAACACACCAAGTATCTGAGTGTCTCACAAAAGTCATCCCTGTAGTGACTGAGTTGAAGTAGTCTCAGCTCTGATACTTAACCACTTAAGTAAAGGACCATGTTGCTGATGGAGATATTTTTGCTCCAAATACATTACTTAAAGCTATTGTGTGTGTTTTTTGACTACTCTACAGCCTGCAATCTAGATGTATCCTTTTGTCTTCCAAGTAATTTTCGTCATTTGCTAATAAGGGTTCTTTTGCTCCTTTGAGGATCTCTCATCAGCTGTATGAGAAAACAGATTAAAGAGTTTTGAAAATCACAGGCTGGATGCACATCAGCTTTACCTGAAGAAATACTCAATTTAATATTATGAAAATTGCATTAGAAATAAGATCTACTGTGAGCACTGAGTCAACATTAAAAAAATTTACTCATACACCAAGTAAAATAACATTGATTAACATTAAATATTTAAACAGTGACCAAAACTTAGTCCTGTAACTTTCCAGAAAATGTTATGTAGATAATGTAATGAGTCCTGAAATTTTGTTAGAACTCATTAGTGGAAGGTTGCACTCAAGAAGCAAAATTTAAGACAAATCCAAATCCAAGCCATCAAGAAATTTAAAGAACTATTGTGCATGGAAGGAATATTTTTTAAATAAGTAAGTATGCACAGTTGCTTCTGATTTTCCAGGAGTTATGGGACAGAGTAGATCAAAACAGCCCAAACAACTTTTGCACAAAACCTTACCTGTGCTTTTTAAAGTGTCTGTTATGCTGTGGACAAAAGTGGGAGTGCATCCCTGACTATTAAAACTGTGTAAAGCAAAGAATTTGCTTCTCTCTATCTTCATTAAGCTGCTGTGGATCAGGTGGAAAATATTTGTGCTGCAATAAGCATGAAGTATCCCTCAACATACCAGAAGTTCTAACTCCATGCTCTTTGAAGTGAAAAGTACCTATTTCTTTGAGCATATTTACTGGAAACTGTTCCCAAGTAGAAATGCCAGAATGACTTCATAAATTGAAATCATAATATTTGGGAGCCAGGTTTTGCTTTGATTTATAAAAATGCTGTCTTGAAATTTCCTTCTGTGCAGGCCACTAAAAGGCATTTTTTCTGTTACAGTGCTGGCACTCAGTGCAAAGTGGAATGTTACTTAAAAAAAATTAAATGGGCTATTACTAAGCAGAAAGTCTAGATGAAANTCAGAAACTTCAGGAAACCAAAAAAAAAAAAAAAAAAAAAAAAAAAAAAACCCAACCAAAAACCCCACATTCAGCAGGAAAGTGAACTGGTGACTAGGCAATCCTCCAAATTCTTTCTTGAAAGCTAAACTGTGTGGCCTAAGTTGATGAGGATATTGTGCAAACTGAGCAGAGAACTGCCCACACAAGAATCCAGTCAGTAATGGAACCCATGAAAGGTTTTCTACATTGTTCTGCAATTTCCTCAGGGGAAAAAAACAAAATCCAGACACTTTTACTTGTCTTTATCTTTGTGGTATGGAGTACATCCTGACAAGATTTTTCTAGCTGAAAGAGACCATAAAAAATAAGCCTAGTGTTAACAGGAACTATCAATATATAAATATGTGCCTGTCATAGAATCATAGAATGATTTAGTTTGGAAGAGAACTCAAAGATCATCCAGTTCCAACCCCCCACCATAGGCAGGGACACCTCCCACTAGAACAGGTCGCTCAAGGCCTCATCCAGCCTGGCCTTGAACACCTCCAGGAAGGGAGCAGCCACAACCTCCCTGGGCAACCCATTCCGTGTCTCACCACCCTCACTGTGAAAAACTTCCTCCTAACATCCCATTTAAATCTCCCCTCTGCCAGTTTAAACCATTACCCCTCGTCCTGTCATTACAAGACTTTGTGAATAGTCATTTCTATGTACCTGTCATGTTCTGTGACCTAAACCAACTGCTTTACCTGCTAAATATGTATTAAATGAAAATGTAAAAGCTGTATTTACTACAGTTACATTTTAAGACAGACAACTGAACCCACATGTTCATTCAAGGTGATTGATCTTTACATGGAGAAAAGAGAGAAATCAGTCAATCAGTTTCAACTCATCAGTGCCTTAATGGATGCATTTGCAAAAGTATTATCTCAGAAAAAAATCATCTTCCTGCACTTCAACTCTGACAGTTATCAAAGATTGCCTTAAACAAACAAACAAACAAAAAACGCTGGTTATAACATATAAATCATAGAATCATAGAATGGTTTAGGCTGGAAGAGACCTCAAAGATCATCCAGTTCCAACCCCCCACCATAGGCTGGGACACCGCCCACTGAATCAGGTCGCTCAAAGCCTCATCCAGCCTGGCCTTGAACACCTCCAGGGAGGGAGCAGCCACAACCTCCCTGGGCAACCTGTTCAAGTGTATCACCACCCTCACTGTGAAGAACTTCCTCCTAACATCACACCTAAATCTCACCTCTGCCAGTTTAAACCCATTCCCCCTCGTCCTGTCATTACAAGACCTTGAGAACAGTCCCTCCCCAGCCCTCCTGTAGGACCCCTTCAGGTATTGGAAGGTTACTATAAGGTCTCCTCGAAGCCTTCTCTTCTCCAGGTTGAAAAGCCCCAACTCTCTCAGCCTGTCCTCATAGCAGAGGTGCTCCAGCCCTCTGATCATCCTCGTGGCCCTCCTCTGGACTCTCCCCAGTCCAGAGGGAGACTTTAGCTTTATGTTCATATTACCTATGTATCTCAAGAACCTAACGCATATATTTACCAGGTGCAGAAATGTACACTGAATTTGAGGTCTGCAGGAATTCCATGTTGAAGTTCCACAAACAATACCTTTAAAAGGACAGTGACATCAAAATTATGATTTAAGGTCAAGTGTACAGAACTTTACATGTTACTTAACTTTAGGGTAAAGATGATAATCATTTGACTTCATTAAATACAAAAATAATAAATGCCTTGCATCTGTACAGCACCTTTTACCGAATGGTCTCAAAGCATCCAGTGTAATTTCACATCCTCTGGAAACTAGGAATGTTTAAACATTAAACATTACTATATAATAATTTTTCCTCTTTCATCTGATTCTGTTTGCCTGCATATTTCCTCAAGATACAGAAAATAATTGCCTTTTTTTCTTTGCTATAGATAAGAAGCATATTTAATGCAGATTCTTTTCCATGGATATTTGAAATTAAGGAGGCTGAACTTGCCTGCCTTACATCCTCATCTAGGAACCAGGACAGCATATACCATTTTTCTTCAATTTCCTTCAGTAATTCTATACCTAGTTATGATGATCTACAATTGCCATATCGGCTTTCAAATCCTTCTGTGAAGTAAATTCCTCCATTTGGCTACTTATCTGCTCAGAAGTCTGAAACCAAATATGTTTTCTTTCTCAGAAGGAGATATTCATATGTTCATAGGTGAAATTTTTGTTTTGGAGAGGGAGTATGCCTGCATGTTTATTAGTACTATTGAATGGTAAAATCTATCTTTTGCTAGAAATTGCTCATAATGCTGTTACCGTAAAAGAACTCAGGGAGGAAAGCTGTAGAATCTACCTATATAAGTCATGATTCATTTTTCCCTAGCCCAGAGGCTGAGGGAATAAAAAGTTTCAGTAGAAAGACAGGAAAATTAAGTAGAATCTTTAATTGTCAATCAACTTATATAGAACAATAAAATGTTAGCTACGTTAGCTGTCCAAAACTGATGTGGAGATGATTTAGCTCTATAATGTAGAGAAGGGAGTAATTTAAGAGTTCTTTGAATATTCAAATCTTTTCCAAGTAGTACCAAGTCAGCTGTAAGCCAGCAAGAAAAGAAACAGCAAAGACTGCCTGAATCTCATTAATTTGTTACAGAGAATACAACCAGTACAGAAATAATAAGAAAGGAAAAAAAACCATTTTTCGGTGTTACTGCTAATAAATCAATTTCTGTTTTATCACACACAAAGTATTAAAACACATGATAAGTCAATAACATCTTCATTTCTCACTGTCCCAGTGCAGTCTGAGAGATGTAAAAGACATTTTTAAGACTGCAAAGTTACGACATCCATACTTTCAATTTTTAAAATAAATCAGGACAAAGAACATATTAGTGATTCCAGCTTTATAAGGTAACTTGAATAAAAGGAAAACCTAATTGCAGGGCTTGCTTCATGAACCCACTAAGATCCCAAATATACATTTGAGAAAGACATGAGCAAGGCCTTTGACTCTGTCCCACATGACATCCTGGTCACCAAACTGGAAAAACACAGACTTGATGGGTGGACAACTCGCTGGATAAGGAATTAGCTGGATGGTCACACACAGAGAGTGGTGATCAAGGGCACAATGTCCACCTGGAGGCCAGTGACAAGTGGCATCCCTCAGGGGTCAGTGCTGTTTAACATCTTTGTCAGTGATATGAACAGAGGAATCAAGTGCACTCTCAGCAAGTTTGCAGATGACACCAAGCTGTGTGGCACAATCGACTTGCTAGAGGGCAGGGATCCATCCAGAGGGACCTGGACAGGCTGGAGAGGTGGGCCCAGGCCAACCTCATGAAATTCAACAAGGCGCAATCCCAAGCACAAATCCAGGCCGGGTGGCGAATGGCTGAGAGCAGCCCTGAGGAAAAGGACCTGGGGGTCTGGGTGGATGAGAAGCTCAACATGAGCCTGCAGTGTGCACATGCAGCCCAGACAGCAACTGTGTGCTGGGCTGCATTTAGAGCAGTGTGGCCAGCAGGGCAAGGGAGGGGATTCTGCCCCTTTACTCTGCTCTTGTCAGACCCCACCTGGAGCACTGTGTGCAATTCTGGAGCCCCAACACAAGAAGGACATGGAACTGATGGAGAGAGTCCAGAGGAGGGCCACGAAGATGCTCAGAGGGCTGGAGCAGCTCTGCTATGAGGACAGGCTGATAGAGTTGAGGCTTTTCAGCCTGGAGAAGAGAAGGCTTCGAGGAGACCTTATAGCAGCCTTCCAGTATCTGAAGGGGGCCTACAGGAAGGCTGGGAGGGACTATTCATAAGGCCTTGTAATGACAGGACGAGCGGTAATGAGTTTAAACTGGCAGAGGGAAGATTCAAACAGGATGTTAGGAGGAAGTTCTTTGCAGTGAGGGTGGCAAGACACTGGCACAGGTTGCCCAGAAAGGTTGTGGCTGCTCCCTCCCTGGAGGTGTTCAAGGCCAGGCTGGATAAGGTCTTGAGCATCCTGATCTAGTGGGAGGTGTCCCTGCCTGTGGCAGGGGGTTGGAGCTGGATGATCTTTGAGGTCTCTTCCAACCTAAACCATTCTATGATTCTGTGATTTGAAGCCAATGATCTTTTTTTTTTTTTTCCAAATACAGAAGAGCCAAAAGAATATTTTTTAAAAATAACTCATAAACATTTGTTAATAAATATGAAAACTACAGCCACAGAGTTTGTCACTTGTACAGCTGTGTCACTTTATAGAGACAAAGAATTCACAGAGGAACAGAACTTTGTGTGGATTTCTCCTGAAAACAGCTCTCCTTAAGGAGCCTCCACCATCTTACCAGGCTGTATGTGCTTTCCAGAACAGAACTGCCTCAACCCTAAAGAGATATTAGTAAAACTGGGCGTAGGGTCCTGTTCAGAACTACAGCTGAACAGCTGCTTAGTTTTATTGGATAGTGTGGCTGGAAAGAAACTGTTCTGGTGATTCAGGATGTGCTGGTGATTATTAGTCATTTCAAATGTTAAAAACTATTTGGTATCAGGATCTATCCAATATCGGGCTAAAGTATTTTCTCCCATTTAGCCCAACATTTTCAACCCCATGCTTTGCTGAATCCCAGTTCAAGTTCAACCGTCATGAGAATTTCATCAACTGTTCTGTTATCTTTGCTAATAAGCCATCTGGCAGGGTGTCATCTTCAATTGAAAACAGGTGTTTGATCCTATTCTCATTTGTTATACTGTCAAGAAAGCATTCACTGAAGTCAGTGACTAAATTCAGGCAATGTTCTCATACGTCAGCAGAAAGTCAGGATGAATTTCAAATTAACATTAAAACATTTCCATGGTTGAAACATTGCTCTCATGTCTCTCAGCGCATTTCATTGTATCCTAAGATGCAATTTCTTCATCCTGGCCTTGTTCTGTATTTCAGTTTTTAGCTATTTATTACATAATGCGACTATTTTAATCTCTATGCTCTCCATTGCAGTGCAAGAGCAAGAAGTTAAGCAGGTGAGTTCAGGAACCTAAGATCACTGAAAAATTGCTTACCTTAATTAAAATTAAAATCTTCTCCACCAAAACTTTATTCCTTACAATACATTCAGAGTTCTGAACTAATACCTGCTGAAGTTACAGCCTTCCTGGGTTTAGACAAGAGGGTTTGAACAGTTGTTTCTCACTTCATTATGAAATTAAGAATAAAGAGAGACAGCTTTAGCCGTAAAGAAACTAAGTTAACAACAAAACCACAAACCACTGGCTGACCAGCATCTTGATAGCCACTACTTTGTGGTGAATACTGAACACAAAGTGAATATGGGAGTAGGTGACCCTTCACTTTTTACCAGAAAGCCACAGTTAATGCCATGATCGATCTTGACAAGAGCAACATGACATTATTCCATTGTGAATGTTAGCTAGAAAAAAATTGCCATGTCACAAAACAAAATTGATTTTCTTAACATTTATTTCATATTCTGGCATACATGTACAACCTGTTCAAAATTAATAGTGCTTTTCTTTGAATACAGTGCAAAAAAAAAATTAATCTGGGTCCTATGGACTCTTTCCTACATGAAAAAAAAAAAAAAAGACCAGCTGGGAATTCTTCTTGACCCTAGGTTAAAAAATTGTTATCAAATTGACTTTCACCTTTTCCCTAGGACTTGACATTGCAATGTGCAGTATCGCTGTAAAAATCCACATATCAAAAAATGTTGAAGGTTTCTCAGTGTGCGCAGTCCCTGAAATCATGACTCTTCTAAATCCTTTGTATAGGAAGATGACATTACTTTCAATTCATTTAGCTTTCTATTACCAGGGGAAAAAAAAATTTAAAAATCAAGAGGCCTATCATTTCAAGAGCTGCGCTTTGTATCAAGGGGATTTTCAAGTAGGGAAGATGTTCACTGTATGACTGAATAACAGGTTATAGAAACAATGTCATAAGGCACTCTGCTTTTATACCACTGAAGTAAAACAATAGATGGTAAGTAGCAGAGACTCATACTTTCTAACAATCTTATGCTCCATAGCATTCCCGAGATGGAGTATAATATGGCTTGAATTCTATTCCCCATAACAACATCCACAAGTTATTATTCATTTCTAGCCTGTTTTATTAACTGAATTTTGCTGTGTTTCTTTGTAGGCACCTACCTGAAATTCCTTAGTTCACAAAGAGTAAACAAGAGTGACTTCACTTGCTTTATTGTCAGTACCATTTGGAGACAATTCATAGATTAGAAGCTTAAAACCTTTGGTTGGATACTTAGGATGAAAAGACAAGTAAATGAAGACTTTATTGGAAAATAAAAGCACAGCATTTCTAAGTCATTGAAAATTTAGTATCAAATGATTTTGAGTGTTTATTAATGGGTTACTGAGGAAAAATAAAATAATCCCCTCAAAAAAGCAATTTCTATAGCATTGGGGTGGGACAGTGGGGAGGGCACAGGCAGATTTCCAGTTAAGTGACATAAAATAAAAAGCAAACAGTCTCAGAAAGCTGTAATAGAACAGACTAAAAGTCTTTATGAGCCCCTAGTCTGTGTTCTGACCAGCTGTCTTAGAGACTGAATTAAGAACAAGGCAAGACTCTACAGGATCTCCTGCCTTCCATCTCGCAGAAGCTTAAGCACTTCCTGAGGTGGCAACCTTGAATTTATTAAGTTACATAATGCCTGTACAGTATCTTCATACTATCTAATTATTCTGAGCCAGATCAAGGATAAGGGCTTAAATAGAAAAATATGCATGATAACTAGGAATTATTTAAGAAATGCTAACAAAATAGCTAAGACACTCATAACCTCTGACTGCAGAATATTTTGTTTAAGAAACCGGAATGAATCAAAATTACTGAACATATATTTTATGACTAATTGACTGGTCTCAAAAAGTATGTGTAAATGTGAAGTATTAAATGAGTTTCTGGTTTAGTCCCACGGGAACGGTTTTGGTCTTGTGCTATACAACAGTTTTACTGATTGCCAAAAGAAAACAAACAAACAAATAAAAAACTCCTGGTACCACTGGCAGATAACAGAGACTAGGGAAGTGGTAACTCACGAAGTGGACAGCCCACTCATACTGACCATGCTGATTTCTTGGTAAATTGCCTGCAAGCAAATATATGAAGTCATACATCAAAGAATAAAGAGCAGATGCTGATCCTAGAATAGAGGAATCTATGTGATAAAACAGAGCTGCTGGGAGTCCTCGAGGTAACCAGCTAAAGGTCAGCCCCATTGCCACACTAAAGCCTGTGCTTAATTCCACCCATCAGGGTGGAAATAACAGAATGAGGCCTGAGAGGTTGTTACAGGCAGGCTGAATCAAATCAGTACCTGGCACTAGTGTGACCATTTGTGGAACAGTGTGTCCTGATTCATGCCTTCCCTGAAGATGCCCATTGGTAAATTGGAAAGAGTTCAGGGAAGGGTGACAAGAATTACACTGTAATTGGAAAATAAAAGCTACAGCTCTTTAGTTTATCAAAACAAAGGTTAAAGAATGCCATGATCATAGCTTTTTTTTTTTTTTTTTTCCTCAGCAGCTTTAAATACACATCTACAAACTTCTAAGTGGCACAATCTCCTTCTTCCCTCCCAGATTTTATGAATCTTGGTGTCCTCAAAAGTTATATAAAACACCAGTTTTGAAACCCTGTGATTAGATTTTTCTAGGTAGATTTTTCATTACCTTTCAATTTGTGATTTAATTCGCTGAAGCACCCCACTTAGGTATCATTAGAAATGAAAAAGGTTTAGCAAAGTGTAAAAGAAAGGGGAGAGAATAAGTTTGAAAGTTGGGCTGTTTTTTTTAGTGTTAGCATCACTGTAGGAAAACTCAGAAACAGGTTTCTCATTAAAATGAAAAGATAGCTTTAGCAATCTTGGATTAATTTACACCACACTCGGCACAATACGGAGCCTCAAATAAGTTCTGCATATACGTTAAAATGCATAATATTTCTGGATCAGGAGCATATAATTCAGCATTCCATTAAAAAGGCTATGGATAACTGTTTTGCTTACAGAATCTACAAATTCAAACTGTCAACATGTCTTGCACCAGCCTGTATAAGCACATCAATCCGAGGACATTGGGTATGATTTAATAGGCATCCAGCAAAGCAGCAGCATAATGTGAAAAATAACAGCCTCTAGTGCTTCAACAGACACTAGATGGTGGGAAGGGGGTGGGGGGAGAAAATATTCTTATAAAAGATTGAGGTATTCTAAAGTGATTTTTGAAAATGAACTTATTTAAGCTTTGACTGAAGACTATGGGCGCTAGGTAACTGGTTTAACCAAGAAGAATTGAGAGCCCAGAAATGCATATTCCAGTGGGTCCCATACAAATTTCATACTAGTTAAGCTTCAAATAGTTACTGGAGGAAATGAGAACAACGAGAATGGAATCAGCTAAATGGTACAGGAAACATAAGCAGTTCTCAAGATTAATTTCCATAAATGTTAAATTCTTGTAACAAAATGTTGTTCTTTCTACTGTATATTTTTCTACTCCGGAAGTGGTAGGAAATGATAGAAGTATAATCAGTGTGATCTTCAGCATCACTCCAGCACTATGCAGAGCTGCCCTTCAGGAATGGGCAGTTTTGGAATTCAAATACATGTTTCCATTTCTTTGAATGTTTTTTTTTGCATTCTGCATTATTTTCTAAGGCAGTAAGACTCTGTCATTTCCATGCACACTCTTGGTCAGAAAAACGACAAGCATCTAACCGCCTAACAGCTGCCTTTGTGTTACCTACATACCTGAAATGAAAAATAACCCAGCTGTGTGTGCCCATTTAGTTAATATATTCTTAATCCATTGCTGCCAATGTTCTTCAGAGCCTTTTAGAAGCATCCACCTGTGACCCTGTTTCAATACAAGGATTTTGCCAAAGGCAAACACATAACAAATTACTTCTAGAAGGAGGTACCATATTATTAGATCCAAAAATATCCTTTCCAGATAGATTTGACACATTCATTCTGACAGATTTCCTAAACGGCCATATTTTTTTCTGAGGTGGTCATTTCTGCAACACAGAATTTGATTTGGTGCAAGAAAAATCAGATTAGCTCAAAATCACGCTTTCTTTGAACAAGAATTCTGATGTGCATAATTACAATAGAGCAGCCAGAATTTTATGTTCTGTTGGTGTTATCTGAGAAAAATGCCTGGGAGCCTACAGTGAAACCACCCCCCCCCAAAAAAAAAAACAAAACAAAAAACACCCAAAACAAAACAAAGAACTCAGATGAATCTTTACACAGAAGAAAGAAAAAAAATCCACATTCCTGAGGAAGAAACATCAAAAGCATGTGGAAGGAAATATTTTTCTCTATCGATTCAGGACACTGGGGGAAATACTAATTTACCTGTAAATGGTCAATATATGAAAATACACATGCTGGAATACATCCATGACAGTGATAATACACATTTTAAAATACAAATACATTAAAACAAATCAACCAAAAAAATACTGCAAAATGCCAAAACTACAGATCTATCCTCCTAAATAGAATGGCATCTTCCATTAGTCCTCCTTATGAAATATCTTAAGAAAATGTCTGTTTAATTAATTCATTTCCCCTTGTCAAGCTTCATTTAAGGTTTTTAAAATACCATTATACCTCATATCTTTTTATAAGGATATTGGAGTCTACTCCAATTAATCAAAATAAAGATACTGTGCTTTTCAATGAATTTACGTTTGGATGTATTAAAATCTTAGCAGGAGAAAGCAGGGTGCGAGCCACATCCAGACTTCATGGGAGGATGAGAAAGACTGCATATGAATGCAGTCCCCAGTGAATATAAGGACTTCCTTAAACAGATGAGAAGTGCCAATCCAGTAACATTATTGTAGCTTCCCCAAGTGGACACTGCTGGATGAATAGAAAATGGAGATAGAGCCATGTAATACAAAGTTCTTTCAAGAGATACTTGAGCTGAAGTGGAGAATAGGCCATACATCAGTTGACTGCTATGAAGGGATGTTAGGGGCTACCCTTCAGATGGAAGCTGCTGGGAGTAACTGGATGAAGTGAAAAACTTGCAGTCCAGTTTGTAAGAAGAAGGTCATGGGACGGGCCCTGGGGCAGTGCTCAGCAGGTTGTCGAATGAACAAGGACTGGAAGCCTGTTCAGGAGATAGGAAGATCTTCACATAAAAAGCTGGAAACAAGGTAGAGGAAAAACTGCTTCTGAAGTAGCCTAAAAACTAACTACAGAAGCATCAGAACAAGGAACATGGTGACAGCTGAGCAGGAGAGGCTTTTCAAACTGATTTTGATCCACACATCACACATAGAAGAGAGAAGCTTCTTAAAAGACTCATGGGAAGACCTACCCTGTCTGAAAAATGCTGAGATATGAAAGCAATTGCTCACTGTTGTTCAGAAGTTTGTACTTATGCAACCTATTTCTGTTAGGTTGTGCATCAGTGAAACTGTATAGATGTTGTGTTGGAAAAGATAATCAACAAAATTAAAATCTGTTTGGAACAGCAGGCTCGATATAGGGCAATTGAGCAACTTAAATTATCTATTCTGATTTCTGTTATGCTATGGAATATCAGAGAGGCTACCCTCTACTTAGAACTCTTCAGAGCACATCTAAAATAACAGCATCCCATTTTGCCCCAGTTAAAAGAGATGTTTATTAACTGGAGTTGAGTGAATAGACACAAAGATGGTCAGAGATGAGAGCACTTTCCCTCGAGTAGAGTTTGAGGGAACTGGGCTTGTTCAGCCTGTGGCAGGCTTAGAGGGGACATTAATAGTACCTCTCTGGTGCTTTGCAGAAGTAGATGGAGCCAGGATCTTCACAGTGGTGGGCAAGAGACAAGCTGAGACAAAGAGGTGCTAACCGAATAGAAGCTAATCTTTTTCACCATGAGGCCAGCCAAACACAGGTTGCCCAGGGAGGTTATGCAGTCTCCATCCTTGGGTATTTTGCAAGGTGAAACTAGGTACAATCCTAAGCAACCTGGTCTGACCTCTGCCAATGCTCTCAGCAAGATGTTGGACTAGAAATGCCTTCAAGTCGCTTTTTGCCACCCGATGATCACAGATACTCACGAGTGACCATAGTTCAGGGCCCTTTAGCAGACCGAAGCGTATGAAACACCTCGCTCTTCAACGCCAAAAGACGATGCCAAGGGCAGAGACCGCGGCACACCGGGAAGCTTCACCACCCCTGCGCTATACCCGTGCGCAGCCCGCCCCGCACCGGCTGCCACAGCCCTCCCAGCGTGCGGGGCGCGCCTGAGGACGGTAGAAGCAGACGGTGCCTCCCGGGGAGCCAGGTCCGCTCTCTGCCGGGGCACGGTGCCCGCGGCTCTCAGCCAGGCACAGCCCCTCCCCGCCTCCGCCCGGGTGCCTCTCTGCAGGCACCCCCTGAAACTTTCCCCGGCAGCCTGCGCACGCTCTTCGTCCCCGCCGGGGGACAACGTGCTCACACTCCCTCCGTGCAGCGGGGACGGGGAGGCGGGCAGTTTACTTCTCTCCTCCCCACCGTGCCCGGCTCGCCCGCCCGCGGAAGCCTCGCTGAGGCTCCCGCATTGCACCGCCGCGTCGTGCCGTGCTGTGCCCGGGGCTCGGCGCTGCCCACCGCGCCCCGCCGGCGCCGCCGGCCCCGGCTGGCAGTATGAGTGCCGGCGAGGCGAAGGAGTATCTGGCCCGGAGGGAGATTCCGCAGCTTTTCGAGGTAGGCGAGGCGGAGGGAGTGGGAGCGTTTTCCGCCCCGTCGGGGGATGCCCCGCGCCGGGACCCATCGGCGGGCAGCGGGCTGAAGGTGGCTGGAAGGACGGCGCCGCCAGAGGCTGCGGCGCGCGTACCTTGCGCGGGGAACCGCGCCGCGGAAGAGCTGGCCCTCACCCCGGGCCGGGAGCGCTGCCGGGAGACCGTGGACTCGGGGCCGCCTGGTGGGAGCTGCCGGCCGCAGAGCTAGCGCGGGAGCCGCTGCCACCTCCCTGAGCCTCCGCGGACGCGCTGGCACTTGGGCGGCCGCGCCCCTCCGCGCCTCTGCTGCCGCCGCGTCTGCCCTCCCTTTTTCAGCCACCTGGGGAGGGAGCGAACTTGAGTGTCCGCAGGGCAGAGGACCCCCCAAGGTCTCTTTGCCGAGGAATTCAGGCGGGGATTTTCTTTAAGGATTTGTCCAGATTGCCATCGGTCTGGGCGAAGAAATAACCCACACCTGTTTCGCGAGCTTTTGTTTAGCTTCCTTCAACTTACATGCTGCTAATGGTTGATAATTACTTCTCTGTGCAGTGTGGATATTTTTTATTCTCCACCCCCCAAATCAGACATCCTGCCATCTATACAAAACACACACAGACAGATACATGTGTGTTTTCCCTGGTCTGTGCTGGAGCCAGACATTTTTTTTAATGTGTTTGAAAATTACAGGGGCTAGATCACGTTAATACTTTACTAACACATTTAAAAAGGTGAATGGTTTCACAACAGATGTAGACAAAACTGTTTTTCTTTGGAGACTCAAAGCTTGAGCGATCTTCTTTTTTTCTTTCTTTTTTATTTTTTTTAAATGGTGTATGTCTTCTGCAAAAATTCTAAAGCTACTTGCTGTGACCAGTTAAGTAGTCTAATAGGGCACAGACGCTGACATGGTAGAATTTATGTCCTGTTTAATAAATTCAAATCCTGAGTTGGAGATATATTGTTACTAATGCCAAATGGGACTCTCAAGTTTATTTGCACAAAAACTAGTAAAAGCACGAAGGAACAGGAAATCCTTCTGGAAGGCATTTATTTTTTAAGAGAAGGTTGGATGCAGTTGTGCTCTAGAGAGGTGAGATGATGATTTATGTATCAGTTTGTCAAGGAAAATCAATTCCCATGCGTCAGAATAGAATCCAGCATTCCTTCTTCCACACTCCCATAATGCTTGTAGATAGGATGGGTGTAGAATTAATGCTGTAGGCATGGGCTTTCTAACGCCTGGGAATTTCCAGTCCACTACATCTGGAAAGCACATATGAAATTTGAGCTCGGGGTTCAAAATATTTGTGGATTTCCTGTGATTTTTTTTTAAATAAAATTTTTCATTATTTATGTGTAGACTCAAGAGTATAGATGAGATACACAAGGGTACACAGTCTTTAAGGAAAAGGTATGTTCACAGGATCACAGGATGTTAGGAGTTGGAAGGGACCTGAGGAGATCATCAAGGAAGGGACCCAAAGAGATCATCGAGACCAACCCCCACTGCCAGGGCAGGACCAGACAATCCAGCACAGATCACAGAGGAACACATCCAGACCTCGAAAGTCTCCAGAGAAGGAGACTCCACAACCTCTGGGGAGCCTGTTTCAGTGCTCTGTGACCCTTACAGTCAAGAAGTTCCCCCTTGTGTTGAGGTGGAACCTCTTGTGCTTCAATTTCCACCCATTGCTCCTTGTCTTATCACAAGGAGCAAGTGAGAAGAGCCTGTCCCCCCTGCTGCTGACCAGTCCTTGGATATTTATAAACATTTATTAAATCCCGTCTTAGTTTTCTCTTTTCCAGATTAAAAAGTCCCAGGTCCCTCAGCCTCTCTTCATAAGGCATGCCCTTCAGTCCCCCAGTCATCCTCATAGCCCTGTTTTAGTGATCTAATAAGGTACACAGAATATGGACCTTCGGGGGCTAATCTGGTTTGTGCATTGCTTTGCATATATTTGCCAGCAGTAATATTTGTGTCATTGGCAGACCAGAATCACATGATTTTTGCAGGCCTCACTCTCATGCATTGGCTTGAAATGGTGAAACCGAATACACCAGGGAAAAAGGAATTTCTCTATGTAAAATAAAGTTCAAAACTAAAGTGCTTGTTTTTTTTTTCCTGGAATCGGTGATTACAGTGTGTGTTTCTGATTGTGCTTTGCAGAGTCTGTTGAATGGATTAATGTGTTACAAACCCGAGGACCCAATTGAATATTTGGAAAGCTGTTTGCAGAAAGTGAAAGAGCTTGGAGGGCCGGAAAAAGTGAAATGGGACACATTTGTCAGCCCAGAAAAGAAGACCTTGCCTCCACTCAATGGGGGACAAACCAGGAGGTCTTTTTTCAGGAATGGTAATGTGTTAAGTATAAAAATTACTGTTTTTTCTTGTGCTGTGGGTAGCTTCATATCCACCAGCAAATTATTTTGTACTTATTTCTACAGCAGATCATGCCTTGCTCTGATTTTCTTTAGGCAGAGGACTACTTAAGAATTCCATTTTTGTTTTTCTCCTCCCATAATGGAGAGGAAATCGTGATCGTTTTGAAGCCTCATGTTGGATGTTTGCTATGTAGATTTTTTAACACGTTAGTGGAGATATTTCTTAGATGCTGCCTAAAATATTTGCAGGCAGGGACAAAGTTGACTCAGTGCACTTGGCATGTGTTTTTAGTTGGTCCTTATGGATGATACATACATGGATGACTTCAGTGCAGTTGCACATAGGTTGTTTTTATAGTTTCTATTGGAGCTAGATGCTAACATCCTAAATAAAATGTTAATTATAAACTCTTAGAGAAAGAGCATCTCGTAAAATCTAAGCAAATATCATACCAATACCTGTAATTATTTTATTTGTAATGCTAACGAAGAGTAATTAGCTCATCTTTCAGTTGCCATAGTTATTCTCCCTTGCCATCCAGCATTTCATTAAACTAATTAGCAAGAATACTATTTGTGTGTGCAACATGTATCACCAAAAGAGTTCTGCTTAATAGCACAGGTTATCTGCACATTACAAGGCTTTTCTTCTCAGAGACCAAGGCCAACTCTGGGTGCCATGGGCATATTTTCAGAGAAGTTGACATGCTTGTAAAGAAGTGCCAAAAGAATCTGGCTCCTTGTGGTTTCAATTTAATAAATCAGAAAAATATAGGAAAAAAAATTAATATAACAACGGCAAACACATTGTAAAATTAGGAGATATTTGTGCTTCGTTACATTTACTTAAATCTATGTACACTGTAGATTTTTGAGTGTTCTGTTTATTTCCACAATTCCCAGTTTATCTTACTGTTTTACAGTGATGCCTGATAATTCTAACTTCCCATACCGACGGTATGACCGACTCCCTCCAATCCAACAGTTTTCCATAGAAAGTGACACGGACCTCTCTGAAACTGCTGAGCTAATTGAGGAGTATGATGTATTTGACCCTGCAAGACCTCGACCAAAAATTATCCTTGTTATAGGTATGAAGGCAGCATCATTTTGACGAGAATTTATATTTGTTACTTTGCCTTTTTTATTTGTACTGAAAATACATCGAATGCCTGAATGTATTTAGATACAATTTCCATCTGTTTTAGCAGGTGATGCAGCCCGAATAGAGTGTATCAGAAAGTGAAATTGTTCGTGCTGAGGATGTAGCATCCCAACTGTAACGTTTTAGGGGTTACAGTCAGCACCTGTGGTCATGCTCTGTAGACTGGATGCCTCTTAGCCATTGGAGAGCTCACAGTTTGCTAATGCAGCACATGGGGGGTTGGACTCGATGATCTCTTTGGGTCCCTTCCAATCCCTGACATCCTGTGATCTACCTCTAAAACAAACCTAGCTCATGCATTTCAAGATAGCTCCTCCATGTGACCCATAGTGCTCTTCCAAAACATGCTCCGTATGTGAACTAAAACACTATTGTAGATGTACTCAAGGCTCACAGAAAATGGTATTTTAAAATACTGGATAAGCCAGCTCAAAGAAGTCATAAGGAATGTTTGTATTCTGTAGCTAGAACTCTGAAAACTGACCAGAATGTCCAATTGTGAGTGTACTTGGTTACTAGTCCACTGATAAATAAATTCCTAGGAGTATTTTTCAGTCCTGTGCCAGCTACAGGAAGAGTCATAGATCAGTTAGCATTAGTTAATTGTGCTCTCTACCCAGGTTCTGTCATGTGCTGTTAGTGCCCTTTCTTAGCAGCTCATACCTTCCAGCCTCAGACAAGCATACCATGTATTAAGAGATATCTGCAATTTCAGTCTAAGTCAACATCCTACTTTGTTTCTGAATTTAAGTTCTTTGAGTTACGTTCCTTGCTATCTGGGATAGTTGTTTTTTGAAGTTTTACTGCCAGGCCTAATTCTCTGATTCTCTGGACTATTTAAGTAGTTAAACAAAAGTGCCAAGTGATGGAGAATCACTATTTAAAATAGTTAAACAAAGGTGCCAGGTGATGGAGAATCACATTTTTTGGTCACAAAAGCCTTATCCGTGTTAAAAAGAGAGAGATTGCAGAGAATAGCATGTAGTATAGTGGAAGAGTGTAGAAATGTCTTTTCTATATTATAGAGCAGGGTCTCTAAGAACAGTATGTCCTCTAAGCTCTGCATCCAGCAGTCCTCAGAAATGTGATACTTGGCATACACTGAGAACAGAAAAATCAGGCGTTTTTCTAAATATTTGTACTATACCAAAAGAACTGCGCAGGCATTTGAACAATTTTAATCTATTGTTTCAGAATTACAGATCTCAACGTGCAAATCTCCCCATGCATCATTGAACTATAAAGCTTGCATTAGATGGAGAAAATAACACATGTCTTTCTTTCGTCTTAATTAATTAGCTGCCCTTCCTTTTTTATAAAGGAGAAAAATTGGCTCTGTTTCAGTGACCACAGCAAGCTGCTAATGCATTGGAATCTGTGTACCTCTATTGCAGTAAAGTGATGAATGAAGGTTTAATTTAGGTGAGAGATTTAGGTGAAAGATTGGCTTTCACCTCTGTAACTGAGTGCAGGGGTATTTTGAAGTGAAATCCTTGAACGCCAGCATGTAGTGAACAGACCATGGGTTTTATAGAGCTTTTCTTTTCTCCCATTTATAGAGGAAATGTTGTAAACATTCCACAAAGGCTATTTCAGGTTTAGTTTCCAACTGAGTTTCTCTGAATCTATCTATTATATTGTGATCTAATAAAAACACAATACTGCATGTAGCTTAGCAGCTATCGCCCATTTTTTTTTTTTAAGGTGTCAAGAAAATGTCTCCCAAATTCAACTTTCGATTGAGAATGCACATTGAAAACACATGCTGGAAAGAACAAAAGAACTAACGTAGTGAATAAAAGAGAAAAATGAAAAAGAGTGTAATGCTAATTACCAGTTTGCATAAAATGCCAGCAAAAAACTTCACTGAGACAACGTATTTCTGTCTAACTACTGAGAACTAACCGTACTGCCTAGCTAAGATGGTACTGGTCCCATTCATTACCGGAGACTGAAATGAATAAAAGTTAAAGACCTGTCTTCTGCTTCACATTTTAAGTGATTTTTTTCTTTAATAATGCATTAGTCCAAGATCTTTTTAATGCTTCCATAAAGGTTTTTACAACTTTGCTTTATGAAATATATCATACTTCTAATGAACCAGGTAGCTCCAAGGCAAAAGAGAACTCACTGATAAAGGTGGGGGTTTTGTTCTGTTCCTGTATTTGCAGAAAAGTGTCTGCTGGTGAAATGTAAAGCTATAAAACTGCAAAGAGGGTATGTGACTACATTTTAGAAAAATCAGATGGAACCAGCCAGGATGGCACACCTCTGAATCACCAGAAAATTAAGTTTCTAAGCTATTATAACATTAGGAAACTAGATGGTGTTTTAAATGTCCTTCCTAACATATTTTGACAAGTACATTTCTACTACTGAAAACACCTGAATATAAAGATCTTTAAAAAAGTCATTACCTGGTGACATTAGCCCCATAGTTCAGTAAGTTTTAAGCTGTACATAATGAAAAAGATTAGTTAATATTAAAATAATACATCTTCCTTTTATAATTAAAGGCTTGATCAAAGAAAGCAGGAAGCTGGCCTTTTGATATGAGGAGACACTGAAAGAGTTGGAGCTGTTAAGTCTGGAGAAGAGGAGGCTCCAAAGTGACCTTATTGTGGCCTTCCAGTATCTGAAGGGGGCCTACAGAAAAGCTGGGGAGGGACTTTTTAGGATATCAGGTAGTGACAGGACTAGGGGGAACGGAGCAAAGCTGGAGGTGGGGAGATTCAGACTGGTCGTGAGGAGGAAGTTCTTCAGCATGAGAGTGGTGAGACCCTGGGATGGGTTGCCCAGGGAGGTGGTTGAGGCCATATTCCTGGAGGTGTTCAAGGCCAGGCTGGATGAGGCTCTGGCCAGCCTAATCTAGTGTAGGATGTCCCTGCCCATGGCAGGGTGGTTGGAACTAGATGATCCTTGTGGTCCCTTCCAACCCTGACTGATTCTATTATTCTATGAATCTAAATTCAGTCCACATAAGGATTTTAAAATCCTAAGTCTTTTGACAAGTATTATTATCAGATTTCCAAAACTGCTTTACTAAAACTTATGGGGTGTACAAATCTTCTCTTGAAACTGGTTAACAAACATAATTTTAGATGCAACAAATGTTCCCTAGTCTAGACATCTTGTAGGAAGTATGTAAAATAATCATGTGTTTCTTGATACGTGAAAAGAATAGAAACAAAAAGTGATTTGATTTCCCTTTGTTGTGAACAGTTTGCTGGAATGATTTATCAAAGAGTCAAGAACAGATACAGAGTTCAATAAATTATAATGATTTGCTGCGGGAAATCGTTTTGTGCTATTGCTTTTACTTTATTACCTGAATGTTCCTTCATAGGTTGTAATTGGATAATCCTGGCTTGCTATAAAGGGATATTTTTGGATTGGGAAAAACAAAATGTATGAGAATTTTATGAACATTAAAGAATATACTTTAGAGTTTTGGATTTGGGGGTTTTGTTGTTTTTTTTTTTTCTGCTTCCAATTCACCTTGAAAGTACAGAAGTGTGGAGCTACACTTTTTTTTTTTGTTTGTTTGCTTCTGCTTCTCTTTAATGGCAAAGCAAAGCTCAGACTAACAAGAATGTGAAGTCTGTCTATTTGATTTTGAAAAGGTTTTTTTTCCCACCTCTTTTATACTTTTACAGAGACTAATGATTTTTCAAGTAACAGTTCTGTTTCTCTGGCTTCTTTTGTATCTCTGCTGGAATGCAGATACTATTTTTCTTGTCAATTTTTCTGTTTCTAATTTTCTACACTACCTTTTTATGTTTTGCATCTTTATTGCTTTGGGGGTGCAACAAAATCTGTTTGAAGTTTGTCTTGAATTTCCAAGGAAGAAAACTGAATTTCCTTCCTTGAAAGTTTGTATCTGAAGGAATTAAACACAGTGTTTGCTCCAGTATGTTTTATAAATCCTTTGGTCCAAAGAAGGTCACAATATGCCACCACTTTTTTTTCCAGTAGCTATGATTATTGCCAGCAAACAAAGCCACATAAATTCATATTAATGAATGTTACACATATGTATAAACGTGTATATGAGGTGCGTTATGTGTTGTCTTCATTAGATTGCAATATGTGGCTTTATATATATATATAAAGTTGGATGTTACAGATGAATGCTTTTATTTGCATATATATATATATATACATAAAAGACAGAAAGTGCTTACAGAAATTTACAGAGTGAATAGACATTGCAGTCATGAGTAATCATCCTATTGATTCACCTAGCAAAATCTGTTCCATGCAAACAGGCAGCAATTACTGAACAATTAGCTGCACTTTTGGTGCTGTTGTTTTCATCTACATTAAAAAAAAAAAAAAAAAAAAAAT
>VWZI01012340.1:187059-221787 GCA_013396835.1 Psilopogon haemacephalus | reverse complement strand
AAAAAAAAAAAAAAAAAAAAAAAAAAAAAGTAGATAATTTTGGTTATTCTAAACTACAATTCTAAGTTTTATTCAGCTAAAACTGTATTGCTGAGTTCTGTTCACATGTTGCTTTCATGTGTGTATTTTAAACTAATCTAAAAATAGCTAAATACAGTGGAAAAACAAACAGCTTATGCCATTTTCTGATCAAGTGCTGTTAACATAACAGTTATGGTCACAAGTAAAGGTTGCAGTTTCAGTGCTGAATTTTTAGAGCACTCATCACACAGAGTCTTTTACTATTGCTGGTGTACTACCATTTCTGTACTCTGAATTCTAAGTGACATTGCCAAGACAGAAGTAACAAAAGAAAGCAGTTAATGAGACATTTCATTAGTGTGCTTCTATAAGACATTATTCTGGGCAAAACTTAAGAAGACTGAATTGAGGAAATTAGAGGAAACAGACAAAGCAGTTATTACAGAAAACCGCCAATGACTGCCAGCTATATCTCCTTATAATTAACAAAACAGAAGATTGATTAATTTATAAATGAAACAGCAGAGATTTAGGCTTAATGGTCATTTCCTTGACTCGTTTTTTTGTCCAGTATGATTGTGTGACTTAAGTGTATTTCTCGGTGCTGTAATTTTGCGCCTGATGGAAGAACGGGGGGATGTGAAGCTGGAGGAATTGACAGGAGTTAAGTGCTTTGAGTTATCCTGGGGTCAGATTCTCCTTTTACAAAAGGAACACCAGTTAAACAACACTGAAATGCTCATCAGAGGGTCCATTAGTAACACCACTGAGGTGACAGGAAAAGCTCAGGCAGTACTGTGCTGTAGAAGGGAAAAAGATGGACACTGTTTCATATATATTTGAACCCTCACTTTGCACTGTTATAGCACAATTTTGTAGTATTTCCTCATTTAACTTGAAATATTCCCCTCTGCCACCCTGGCCAGCTGTAGTTAGGTATAGAAATCTACATGGATAAAAGACTGGTAGAATGACAGATGATAGAAATAATAACTTTTGCTCCTTTTTAGTATGTGCTGTTGCTTCAAGGATACTGTAAATTGTTCTTTTTATTTTAGAGGAAAGAGAGAATGGATTTACTTGTTTTAGGCCTGAGTATTTTCTCAGAGAGTTCCTTAATTTTATGCCTAATGGAATTTGCTAAATGATACTCTTCAAGGCCTGATTCTGCCTGAAAGGTAGATCAAAAAAATCCTGTAGGTCTTAATACAGAGCCACCTTTCAGCCTTATCATAAATATGGGAAAGGAAAGAATCATAGAGCTTTTATAGGAGCATATGATAGACAATCTGGTCTTTTTTAGAGCTTTTATAGGAGCATATGATAGAAAATCTGGTCTTTTTAGGCTCCACTTTTCCACCGTTCTTTGCAGCTGACCTTTTATATGAGCACATCTAAGATTCATGCACCAGTGCCGGTTAGGTGTTGACCTACTGGAAGGCAGCTCAGTGGAGAAGGACCTGGGAGTCCTTGTGGACTAGTTAACTATGAACCAGCAGTATGTTATTGTGGCCAAGAAGGTCAATGGTATCCTGGGAAGCATTAAGTACAGTGTGACCAGCAGGTTGAGGGAGGTTCTCCTCCCCTCCATTCTGCCCTAGGGAGGTCACATCTGGGGTACTGTGTCCGGTTCTGTGCTCCCCGGTTTGGGAGACACAAGGAACTGCTGGAAAGCACTCAGTGGAGGGTTACAAAAATGATTAGGGGACTGGAGCATTTCTCTTGTAAGATAAAGGCTGAGACCTGGGGCTGTTTATCTTGGAGAAGAAAAGGTTGAGAACAGATCTTATCAATGCTTAGCAATATTGAAAGGGCCAGGGGCCAAAAGGGTAGGGTCAAACTCTTGTCAGTGGTGCCCAGTGGTAGGACAAGGGACAACGGACACAAATCAGAACACAGCAAGTTCCACCTAAATATAAGGAGAAACTTCTCTGAGAGTGATGGAATACTAAACAGACTGCCTCGAGTGGTTGCAAAGATTCCTTCTCTTGAGGCTTTCAAAAACCACCTGGATGTGTTCCTGTGTAACCTGCTGAAGGCAAGCCTGCTTCACCAGGTGGGTCGGACTAGATGATTTCCAGAGGTCCCTTTCAACCCTTGCCATTCTGTGATTCTGTGAAATAAATGTATATATTCCAACATCCATCTATTTAATCCTATGGTTATATTCTGTGTTATCTTAGATTAATATTTTAAAGAAATAATATGTGCTTTTGTTTGTTTAAGTTTCTCTGTTCAGTAAGATATAATGCTACATACATACATTTGGAAGAACGTGAGGTGAGGGACTGTCAGCAGATGTGGTACCCTGTGATCTTCCTTCACAGGATCGCGGGATGTCAGGGGTTGGAAGAGATGCAAAAAACTTGAGTCCAACCCTCCTGCCACAGCAGGACCATACAGTCTATCTCAGATCACAGAGGAACACATCCAGATGGGCCTTGAAAGTCTCCAGAGAAAGAGACTCCACAGCCTTTCTGGGGAGCCTGTTTCAGTGTTCTGGGACCCTTACAGACAAGAACTTCCCCTTTGTGTTGAGGTGAAACCTCCTGTGCTGCAATTTACATCCATTGCTCCTTGTCCTATTGCAGGGAGCAAGTGAGAAGAGCCTGTCTCCTGCCAGCCAGCTCTCAGATATTTATAATCATAGGTTAAATCCCCTCTCAGTCTTCTGATCTTCAGACTAAAAAGCCCCAGGTCCCTCAGCCTCTCCTCATAAAGCAATGTTCCAGTCCCCTAATCATCTCCAGCAGATCAGCAGATCCCTATCCCTCTTAAACTGACTAATGAAGCTGACTATTCCAAGACATGTCTTGTTATTTACATTAAACATGCTATAACATTTTTAAGGCACTCAGAGATTGCTCAATGGGAAGTGCAAGTGAGTTGTGGAGCATTCAGTAATTAACTGATGTGATAATTTGTGTAGGTCTGCAATTAAATATACTGTGGGTGTTTTCCACAGCTTAGAAGTGTTTTAGCTTTCTTGCTAGCAGTGTATAGACCACAACAGAATTGCTCTCATTAGCCAAAAGCAGTAAGATGAGAAATAATTTGTTGAAATTTCAGCAAAGCTTTGATTAAGTAGTGAGACACTTCATAATTAGGAGATCTATTAAACAATGGAACACCCTTCTGAAGAAAATGGTGAGACGCTTCGAAAACGCAAAGCAAATAATCACATTATTCTGTGATAAATGTGCCTTATTCTTACAAAAACATCCCCTGTTGAACACTGAGATCTGTTAGTCAAAAGTTCTGAATCAGAACTAGTTCTTAGTTATCACTAATTTTGTCATGGGTGAATACTTATTTTTACATATGGTCTCTTGATGACCACTCCATTGAAAATGGAAGAAAAAGGTTGCATGACACAAGCCATTTTAAAGGTTACATTTAGGAGAGCTGCCAAAAGATGCGTGGAGTAGGAGTTACTGTTTATGTACCTGTTTTCCCTCATTTGTAATTCCTTCATAGTTATTAATCATATTGATTACCAGGGTTCTAAAATGCAATTGTGTGCCTTCAAACAATGACTTCTTAGCATTACTATTTGTTCATAAAGCAGGTAGAACCCTTTTGGATTTTATGATGCAAGGTAAAATAGTGGTGTTGACTTTGTGTACAGGTAAATAGAATGTGCTTCTCGGTTCTTTCAGCCATATAGGAAATAGAGTAGATGCCAGTGGGAGGAATGAACAGCAGGGACAAGAGTGAGTCTTCGTTTGTCCTTTGTCATTTGAGTATGTTGGGGTGCATATTCATCTGTAATCCCATGGAAGCTTGAAGTAAACAATGAAGCATTCATTTTTTAAAATGTCACTTTTCACTCTATAGTCTTTCTGCTTTGCCCTTCTTAATACAGAAAGAAACAAACTCCAAGAGTGTATGTAGTAATGACAAAAATTAACAGGGGAAGAGGGAGAAAATGTGAAGGACAGGTTATTAAAATGAGTGGAAAAAGAGATGAGTAATGCAAGATATTGAGAGAGCAGGTAAGGCTGGGACGGGAAGTGAACAAATGTGCATAAAAATAGGACCTCTATAAACAAAACAGGCTACAAAACCCTAGCATCATTATAGTTTGAGAAGGCATTTCTGGTCTTTATTGATCATAAGAAATCAATAACGATTTTTCACTCTCTTTGTGAGGCACAATGCAGGGAGGTCAAGAAAGAATCTGGATCCAATGTCACATACAGGGCCAGGAGCTGATAACTTGGATTAGATGTGAGGTGTTCAGAATGCCCAGGGAAAGGTGGACAAGTCAAGTTATTTCCCCTTTCTCTACCAGAACACACTGTGGAGGTGATGAACAACTGAAAAGCAAGGTGCCAAGGACATAAAATCTGTCTTGCCCTAAACGTGAATGCTATAGTTCCCTAAATGCTATTTATTGAACCTTTTTGTGGCTTTCATCAGTAAGAATTGTGCTGAGTTATTGTAAAAGTAAACTAATTTATACTGGAAATGGTTCACCATATTATTAGCAGAAGAAGAAAACATCAGCTAAGGCATCTGGTTTCTCTTGTAAGCACATCCAAAATCTAACTGCTGTTTGCAGACATCTTTAATGTAACAAATTACTTATACTAAAATAATTTCCTTGAGTTTGGTGGCTGACATAGTTGTAACCGAGACCTGACACTCTTTGAGCTTTCATGATCTCTTCCCTTTGTGAAAAAAAGATCAAATGGATACATGTATGTCTGATCTCTAGTTACACTACCTGCATAATGTTCTAGCATAGAAACATGCAGTGATAATGAATTCTTGAACTTTGCCTGTAATTGCTCTTGGTACTACCAGCACATTTTTATCCCCTTGACTAATCCAGAAGCTGAACTTCTATTTTTAGTGAAAGAGTCAAAGCAAAACAGCTTATGCTAACATACCCAAACATAGGTATAGCTCAAAGATGACGATTTCTTCCTTATTATGTTGCCAGACTCTTGTGTGGACAGTAAGTTCTCAACATGTTGCTAGGCAGAATTGTAAGAAAACACATCGCATGTCAGTGACTAAAGTGCCTAAGATAAAGAAAGCTCTGTACCGTTTGCAGCACTCACAGTATTCCTCTTTCTGCTTAGTTCTAGAAACCAGAAGTAACCAGCACTGTTTCCAATCAATAATGTCGATCTGGATAAGTGGACTGAAAAACACTTTACATAGCTGAGGAATGTTCCATTTTAATTAGAGCTTGGTTTTCTGCCTGTTTTATTGAGTTTTGTTAATATCACTGTTCCTATCATGTTACTTTTGAGTAGGAAAGAGTTCTTTAATATGGCATCAGTGATGTTTTTTAGCTGTGCCTGTCAGCAGCTGCCATTCGGATTACTTAATCACACCAGCTTAATTTCCTAATGGTCAGCTACTCCTTGCAGATTCATTGCAGCCTGCAAGAACTCATAGTCATGAGCACTGCAGTTTTCTCTGAGTTTCTCTCAGTTTTCTGTGGAGTTCTTATCCAAGTTGAAATAAGGCCTCTATTTTTCTCTTTGAAAACTGAATCCATGACATCCAGCTTGTCTCATTGGAAGTCTTAGATTGTTTGCCAAAACTTAATTCCTGAAAGGACACCCTGGAGCCTTCTCCAAGGACATGGAACTGCTGGAGAGAGTCCAGAGGAGGGCCACAAAAATGATCAGAGAGCTGGAGCACCTCTGCTATGAGGACAGGCTGGGGGAGTTGGGGCTTTTCAGCCTGGAGAAGAGAAGGCTTCGAGGAGACCTTATAGTAACCTTCCAGTATCTGAAGGGGTCCTACAGGAAGGCTGGGGAGGGACTATTCACAAGGTCTTGTAATGACAGGACAAGGGGTAATGGGTTCAAACTAGCAGAGGGGAGATTTGAACGGGATGTTAGGAGAAAGTTCTTCACAGTGAGAGTGGCAAGACACCGGAATGGGTTACCTGGGGAGGTTGTGGCTGCTCCCTCCCTGGCTGGAGGTGTTCAAGGCCAGGCCGGATGAGGTCTTGAGCCACCTGATCTAGTGGGAGGTGTCCCTGCCTATGGCGGGGGGTTGGAACAGGATGATCTTTGAGGTCTCTTCCAACCTAAACCATTCTGTGATTCTATGATTCTCCAGGCTGACCAACCTCATTTGCAAGATGAAAGTGGCCCTGAAGTCATATAACTGTTAGAATCTCATGTCTCATTTTAAAAACAAAGTTCCAAGCAGTCATGGTTGTGGAGAAAAAAAAACCCAAACCAACAAAACCCCATGAATTTTAATGTCTTAAAGGCAAATATAATGCTCAGTTCATATATTTGTATTAACTTGTGATAATTTCTGGATTTGGATAATTTTGAAGTCTTCCTGCTGCACAGTAGTGCAGATTTATTACTGATTTATTTAGCTTTTCAGTTTGATCCTAGGCATAAAGCTATCCTAAACCACAAATTTCTAAGGTATCCATGATCTACTGAGTGCAAATAGTAGAAAGGTGTTTAGATTCCATCCAAGCACACATTTGGAAATGCCAAGGAGAAAATTGTTTATTTACCATGAACCTGTCAGCTTGAAATTCAGCAAGTCATCCACAGGATCAGCATGGTCAAGCATGCTAAATACCTTTCTCTCCCGTAACAACTGTAATGAAATGCCTCTGACTGGTGTATTGAACTCAAATGACTCATGAAGAAAAAAATGCATTTTGACTTGCTCTCTAATCTCTCACATGGCAACAAGTCTTTTACTCTTCCCAGGAGAAACTGTTTCTCACTTCAGTATTTTCAAGTTCATTTCAATTACTGCCTTGGTTTATTTGTTGTTTTTTTCCACTTCCAGACATTCAAGCATAACCTTCCTTCTGATTTCAATAATTCCTTCACTAACATTAGCCTTATTTGTTTCAGTAGAGTAAGTATTGATGAGGCTTGCCTAAAATTATTAATTTAAGCAAACTTGAAAATTTAAGATTTTATTTAATTTAAAATTTTGTAGTAGTGAAATGAAATGTATTGAAATTAATAAGTACTTGTTAATGTATATTCTTCCTTGATAAGAGAGAAAGAATATTTTAAAAGAGATAATGTCTTTAAAATATTTTTGTGGTGTATGACCTGGGTGACAAGACTATTTGATGAAGTAAAATCTTAATTAAAATAATAAACAGAGGCAGTAGATTTTATCTGATTCTTTGTTTAAAATGTCCTTAAGAATATTCATAAATGCACTACACCTACAATGAATAACTCCTCTTTACAGTGAGGGAGAGACACTGGCACAGGTTGCCCAGGGAGGTTGTGGATCCTTCCCCCCTGGAGGTGTTCAAGGCCAGGTTGGGTGAGTCCTTAAGCAACCTCTTCTAGTAGGAGGTGTCCCTGCCTGGGGCAAGGGATTGGAACTGAATGATCTTTGAAGTCCATTCCAACATAAACCATTCTGTGATTCTAAGATTCTATGGTCTTGGCTGTGATTCAAGCTAGCTTTATAAATTCCAAAATACATTCCTTATGAACACTGTTGTGAGAAAGAATTGTGCTAACGTAGAGCAAACTGTATTGCTGGCACAATATGGGATACTGGGGAGAAATGATTTACCCTCTCACAGCCTCACAAGCTAAGGACAGCAACACTATTCCTCCAAGTCCAAGAGTTGAACTTCCAAACAGAAATTATGACTGCAGTCGCCTCAAAGTTTGGCAGAGGTGTTTGTGGCCAGCTGAGGTATGGTGGTCTGAGTGCCAAGCTTCTTATGGAAAGCCTGCTCTTTTGCTGGCCAGGGGTGTTGGCTCCAGAACTAGAAAAATCAATGTAACCTTTCTGTGAATCTTCTTAAGGAGAAAGGGTCTGTTCTTTGTAGTAGATTTTTATTCTCGTAAAGGTATTTGTTCTGTATCATGATCCCCTCCTCAACCTCTATCTCCCTTTCCCCAAATCTCCATGTCACTGTTCCCAGATGGAACAATCACAGTCCTGTACTGGAGGTACACACCCACTCATCTGTATGTGAAGTGGGAGGACTAACATATCAGCAATCTGCATTGTTCTGGTTCATCTCACTCACTCTCTTTGGTCTTGTGAGTTTTACAGTGTGTTGTTAAAGCCAAGCCTGAGCAGAAAGCCTTTAGAATGATCTTATCACTGTCCTCTCCTCTGGAAGCTGGGGCACTCTTCTGGGAAAGGCAAGGAGTGGGACCCTAGACCTCTGCTTTCCTATTTTTCTGGACAAGAACTCTTCGCTGCCAGACAGACTAGGTAAAGGAGAGCTCATCCATTGCTGGTCCTTAACAATCGAAAGAAGAGGACCTGATATTCTGAATTCAGAGTGGATGGAAGTTCCTGCTGAGCAGTTTTGAGATTTAGATCATTCTTTGTAGCATTAGCATTAGTGTTTACAGATAGGGATTCCTGTCTAGTAGCTGCCCTACACAAGTGAAGATCAGGAATCAGTTCTCCCTAAAGATACCTGCCTCTCAATCAGTGATTAGGGGGCCTAATTACATAGTCTGGGCAATTTCTTTGGGCAGTGTGAATATGGTTCAGAAGTAGTTACCAGGAAAACGTCTATCAGCAAGAGTCATTCTTTGCCAACATGATTTTGTGAGAAAAAAAACCTATGCAAACAGTCTAGTAAGCCAAAAGAGATGGAAATATAGAAGGCAAATCAGTAGTTACAAGGGAGAGCATTCATGCAATGTACCTCAACTAACTTGTTAGTAGTCTTTACCACTCTTAATGACAATTGTTCATGAGCTGTCAGTTAAGTTTTCTCAGGAGTATCTAGTAGAACATACAAGGAATTAAGAAACAGAGAATTTTCATCTTTTGCCTAATGAGAAATAATGAGAGACTGTAATTATCTTATTTCTAACAAACAAGCACACTACTCTCACTAACAAGATGTGGAAAATATCCCCAGAGACAAGAGACCATTCTTCCACTTATTGGTTTACACCAGTAACACCACCAACTTGCATGAAATTACTTTCAATTTACTCCTTCCAGTTTGGGAAGGAGATTCAGAGCCAGTAAAAGTAGGATCTACTTACTAGGAAATGGTATTCTAAAAAATGAGAATGTACCCACCAGTTTTATCTTGAGCTGATGCCATATGATCTTTGTCTCATTTAAAATTTAGAAGGTTGTGAATAACCAGAAACCTGTCTGTTCCCATAGGCAAAGATTCTCTATTAGCTGAGTTTCAGTTAGTAGTCACATTCACTTCCCTTAGCTCCACAGTCCTTCCTTGCATGCATTTCTGGATATGAACAAGACCCTCTGTCTTCAGCACAGCACAGATGTGCTATGAGAAGTCAGCATGAAGGAATCCAGTTCTTCTGTCTGTTCTGGTCCTGTACACCTTTTCTACAACCTGAGTCTTGAAATAAAACTTCTTCCCTAGTCATAAAACTCAACAACAGTTAATTCTGAGTTTAAAAAAAAAAAAAAAAAGAGAGTTGGTTTTTTTTTCCAAATCAGTCATAAAAACTCTTTTCCTTGGCTAGGAAAAAAAAAACAAACCCACCACTAACAACAAAAACCCAATTTGCACTCTTGTTTACATAGGACTAGATATATTTCTAGAGAAGCAATCCCAGATGTCCATATGTTCACACTAGCCTGTTACATTCCAGGTTAAAGTATTTATAGCCATGTCTTGCAGGTGCAATTGAGGTAAGTGAAAGGAGAGTGGTTCATGAAAACAGGAGTGAAATGTCAATAACATTTCAAGGCTTTACCCTGAAGGTTATAAATGGATGTAGGAGAACTGTATTGAGTGGTCTTAACTCTATACACCTGTGGGTATAGAAGAGCTGTTACCCTTTCCTGCATTTAAAAAACAAGCAGAGGGTTGTTTCCACACACATTCTGATGATAAAGATGCATATTCTGCAGGTAAAAGTGTAATTCATAGAGACATCACATAATCAGAATGTGCTTTGTATTCTGCCCTCAAATATGCTGGGATTTTCTCCAAATTAAAAAAAAAATAATAATTGAGGCAATACTTCAGATGAGATTAGGCTTCTTGAACTGACAATTTTAAGCCATTGTTTTAATTTTGTTGTTATGAGTGAAATATATTTCAAATTGCAAAAGCTGGAGTGTAAGAAAAATTAGGTTTAGTTCCTGGGATTCTGGTAGGATCTTTTGTACTGTTGTCATTACTAGCAAAAACAAACAAACAAACAAAAAAAAACCCCAACCAAAACAAAACAAAACACAACAGTGCTCAGCTCTTGTGGAGAACTTTCCATTTTAAAATGCAATAGGGAATCATTAAAACCCAATTAATTAATCTTCTACAGTGATTATTGTTCCTTGTTATTATCCTAATTAAAAAAAAAAAAAAACAGGGGAAAAAAAAGTAATAAAAAAATAATAGTAATAGGTGTAAAGCGTGCTTTTCCATATTTTTAAAAAGGAAGTGTCCTCAGAAGCCAGTGCAGCTTATGGTTACTAGGCAAGTATGAACCAGCACATCTGATAGTGTCATGCTGGCATTCAGATCCTTCCCTGGGCTGCAGTTTCTCAGCCACAGTTTCTTTAAACACCTGAAATGGGTTATGTAAAGCTCTGCTCCCATGTCTGTGTGAAGCAGGAGACCTTCTCTTTGTCTTCCTGTTTTGCCTTTGGGGCTTGTAATCCCATGAGCAATATATTTATATTCACTGTCAATTTTGATGCTATGTGTGAATTTAGGTGATACATGGATCTTAAGGTCCTATATTGAGGAGATCTCTACTCTACTCTGCTGAGACCCCACCTGGAGTACTACGTCCAGTTTTGGAACCCTATTACAAGAGGGATGTGGACAAGCTGGAGTGTGTCTGAGAAGGGCCACGAGAATGACCAGAGGGCTGGAGCACCTCTCCTATGAGAACAGACTGAAAGAGTTGGGGCTGTTCAGTCTGGAGAAGAGAAGGCTCCCAGGTGACCTTATTGTGGCCTTCCAGTATCTGAAGAAGGCCTACAGAAAAACTGTGGAGGGACTTTTTAGGCTCTCAGGTAGTGAAAGGACTAGGGGTTGGTTGAGGCTCTGTCCAGCCTGATCTAGGATAGGGTGTTCCTGCCCATGGCAGGGGGGTTGGAACTGGATGATCCTTGTGGTCCCTTCCACAACCCTGACTGATTCTGTGATTCTGTGATTTCACAGACCTGAGTGCATGGTGGATTCTAGCCCTAAAGATATTTGGGGGCAAGCATTGAAAGTGAGGTGGCCAGCCACATCTTGGAGCGTCCAAAGATTTCTTACAATCTTTCTTCGCTAGTTTTAATATTCACAAAACAAAGCAAGACTAGAAGTGGGTAGATTCAGATTGGATGTTAGGGTGGTGAGACAGTGGAACAGGTTGCCCAGATTGGTGATGGAGGCCCCATCCTTGGAGGTTTTTAAGGCCAGGCTAGATGGGTGTCTGAGCAGCCTGGTCTAGTTTGAGGTGTCCCTGCCCATGGCAGGGGAGCTGAAACTATATGGTCTTTGAGGTCACTTCCAACCTGGACAATTCTATAAATACAAAACACCTCATTTGTATAAACTATGTTTGTCCTTCACTTTACTACATCCTGGATTTGCAGATACAATTTCTGAATCCTGGTGTAATGTATGTTAGGAAGTTCCAGTCAGCTGGATAACCTCTGCATCATTTTGCTGCCGCATGCATCCCTTTCATGAGATAGTTTTCTATGACCTGAAGGCTCTGAAATCAGAAGCATTTTCATACTGAATCTCTGTGTCATAGGTTGGATTTCTTTACTACTGTATGCTCTATAAATTCCTCATTATGCCTCCACTGCTAATGAATCATTTAACAATGATGTCCATACTCTGTGAAAGTCTTAACACAGAAACTTCTGCAGTCTTTCATGTGAATAATTAAGTGCCTTAAGGCTGTTATGTGGTAGTAAAATTAACTGTCATACATAATTAATCTCATGAAAGGATAGAATAGCTCTGTCAATTATGCATTTAGAATAGTCTGAAAAAGGGGGGTAAGTTACTCTATTTTTCGTTGACGTATGTTAGAGCTTCTCACCTGCTGGCAGTTGTTTGTTTTTGTTTTTTTTTTAAATAGAGATTACAAGATTAGTTATTCCCAAATCTATTAGATACTCATTAAAAATTACCACAATTAGTATTTTTGTTTGTAGTTTGTGTCCTCATGTTTCAAATCATCTACAATGTAGGCAAAACATAATTTGATTCTCTTTAAAACACAATTTAATTTTCTGTAATGATGAGTCCACCTTTCTGCTTGCTACTGCTGCTTAGCAGACTGTCCTTTATTCTTTGAAATTGGCTCTGCTTTTTAGCCGCTTTCTGCTTTCTCATCTCCATATCCTACTGTGAGTGACTTCCTTTGTACAGGCTAATCATCATAACTCAAGTTTTGAGGAGTTGTATTTGTTTCTTTTGACTTCAGAAGAATCTTTTTTGTGCTCAGCCTGCCCAGGAGAAAAGGCCAGGCTGTACTTCAAGTTGCATTCCCTCAAACCACTCAGCAAGACAGGGTATTTTTTTTTAAGCTTGATCATTAATTTTCCAGATTGTCTGTCTGTGAAGTCTTGATTATTCTAGACCAAATAGTATTCTAGACTGTATGTGGTTGTCTTTAGGAAATTTAACTTCTTTGGCTACACGAGCCTAGATATAAGAGTATTCAGAATCATAATTCTAGTATCTGAAGGGGGCCTACAAGAAAGCTGGGGAGGGACTTTTTAGGCTATCAGGTAGTGACAGGACTAGGGGGAATCTAGCAAAGCTGGAGGTGGAGAGATTCAGACTGGACATGAGGAGGAAGTTCTTCAGCATGAGAGTGGTGAGACCCTGGAATGGGTTGCCCAGGGAGGTGGTTTGGGCCACATCCCTGAAGGTGTTTAAGGCCAGGCTGCATGAGGCTATGGCCAGCCTGATCTAGGGTAGGGTGTCCCTGCCCACGGCAGGGAGGTTGGAACTAGATGATCCTTGTGGTCCTTTCCAACTCTGACTGATTCTATGTTTCTAATTGGTTTATTCAGGCCCTCAATAGCAATGTATTAATAACAACTGTATAATGAGCATCGAGACGTAAATCACTGCGTTCTTCACACAGTAATAGTTAGAATATGTGTAGATGTTTTGGGGACATTTTTGTATAGCTTAAATTTGATTAGCAAATTTACATAGTATCCAGCTGAACAAAGACAAAATTATTCTGCAGGTAGGAAGTGTAATGATAAAAATGTCAATGTAGCTTCCACCATCATTTGTCATGTAACTCGATGTTGTAGTTTAAGGCTTATTGGAAAACTTCAATATGAGAAATCAGGACTTTCCTGAAAGTTCAGTGCAGAATCTAAATAAATTAAAATCATAGAATGGTTTAGGTTGGAAAGGACTTCAAAGATCATCGAGTTCCAACCCCCTGCCATTGGCAGGGACACCTCCCGCTAGAACAGGTCACTCAAGCCATCGTCCAGCCTGGCCTTGAACACCTTCAGGGAGGGAGCAGCCACAGCCTCCCTGGGCAACCTGTTCCAGTGTCTCACCTCGCTTACTGTAAAGAACTTCCTCCTAACATCCTGTTTAAATCTCCCCTCTGCCAGTTTAAACACATTGGTCATTGGATGTGAAAGAGTAATAATGATAAAGTCTATATCATGCATTGGTTTGTTAATTGGTATAAAATGCCAATACATAAACAATTTCCTTCTTCAATTTCCCAGTGCTTTTGGGCGCTGGGTCTGTTCGCCCAAAGTCCTCTCTGACTCCTCCACACTGAATACTAAGCTTGACTGACCAGCTGACACATGAGGTCTTGCTGGTTTTCTGTCTGGGGAGAGAGAAGAAGGTGGTGTTGGCCCCTTCTGGGCTTTCTTTTTCCTTGAGGGAAGATTGGATTCCTATATTATTTCTAAATTGTATATAATTGTAAATATATTTTGTATATATGCTTGTAAATTTTTTTTTTCTCTAAAATGTAGCTTTATCTTACTTCCAAGTTGTCTGAGCTGGTATGGTAAATTTTAATTTGGGGGGTGATTTCCTAAATCCCCTCAATTCAAGAGACATGTTGAGGTACTGAAACATGTCCAGAGAAGGGTGACAAAGCTGGTGAGGGGCCTGGAGCACAGCCCTGTGAGGAGTGGCTGAGGGAGCTGGAGGTGTTTAGCCTGGAGAGGAGGAGGCTCAGGGGTGACCTCATTGCTGTCTACAGTTACCTAAATGGAGGTTGTAGCCAGCTGGGAGTTGGTCTCTTCTCACAGGCAACCAGTAATAGAACAAGGGGACACAGTCTCAAGTTGTGCCGGGGGCAAGTATAGGCTGGATATTAGGAAGAAGTTCTTCCCAGAGAGTAATTGGCATTGGAATGGGCTGCCCAGGGAGGTGGTGGAGTCACCATCCCTGGAGGTGTTCGAGGAAAGACTGGATGGAGCACTTAGTGCCATTGGCTAGGGCTGGGTGATAGGTTGGACTGGATGATCTTGAAGATCTCTTCCAACCTGGCTTATTCTATTCTATTCTATTCTATTCTATTCTATTCTATTCTATTCTATTCTATTCTATTCTATTCTATTCTATTCTATTCTAAAACCCACCGCACTAGGTTATGTATTTTCTAGAAAATTTAAGTATTTTTTTACTGATATTCATGAAAATTGAAATAGGAACTTTTTTGTTCAGCAGAAATTACTTTGTGCTTGTATGTGAGAACAAAGAAACCCTTTGTAATCTGTAATCAGATAAAAACTTGCATTTTATCTCAAATGTTTCTTACAGATAATTTTAATACATTTTAAAAGGCAACACTAAGCTAGTGAGAAAAAATTTTTTAGATGAGTCTCTAAGGAGAGGTAAATTTCTTTGTAACAGCCAGGTAATGGAAAGAACAAAATCAGATCTTATGAATATAGTTAATACATACTTTTAACCTGATTTTTAAACCCCATTAATTCAAGTGTCTGTGCAACTTCAGCACAAGAGGAAATCACCAGGGGAGGTTTATACTGGATATTAGGAAAAAAATTCTTCTTGAAAGGTTCACAAAGCACAGAACAGGCTGCCCGGGGAAGTGATTGAGTCACTATCCCTGGAGGTATTTAAACGATGTGTAGACGTGGCACTTGGGGACACCGTTTAGTGGTGGATGTGGCAGTGTTAGGTTTATAGTTTTCATTTATCTTGAAGGCCTTTTCCAGCCTAAATGATTCTATGATGCTATGACTTAACATTTGTCTTCCTACAAATTTTTGTCCTCTTTAAGAGTGGTGACCTCCAAAGACTGCCTGTGAAGGTGCAGCAGAATTTCTAAGAAAGTGGGGCTGTCATTGCTTTTCCCTGCTTTAAGCATGAGTAACCAAAAATTATGAAAAGCACTGAAAGCCATTAGGGCAACTAAAATTTAACTGGGTAAGAGCTAAAATTCTGCAAAAAAAATACTGCTGTAAGGTTGTACTTCCTGAACTATAATGTGTGGGTGTGACATATAGTGGTGCTCACAACACAGATGAAAAAGGATAGAAGAAATTGAAATCCTCATAACTGCTACACTTAACATCTTGAAAAATGCGCTGAGGCTTGGGTATAGAGAAACAGAGAATATGTTTTAAGAAACTGTGAATCTTGGAAGAAATCTGTGGATTTTACCTGTCCTAGTTAGCTTCATAATGGCTGATAGATTTAAAATACTACCTTACTTAAAGGCTTTTTATATGGAAACCACTTTCCTGCAGAATATGAGATGTTTATATTTTGTTCTTTAAAGATTTTTGTCCTGCCTGGAGGAATCTTCTCGTATGCAAATGATTAATATAGTTTAAAGAAGGTTTCTGGAGTGAGGTAAAAATTTTTCATTAAACTTTTCCTTTGACATTTCAGATGAAATAAACTGACTAGCCCGCACATAAGATCAGTCCCCTCCTTATGCTTACAAAGTTTCCCTTAAAAACAAAACCAAACCCATAACCGCCACAACAAAACACAACAGAAAATTAATTGCTTCAAGTGCCAGCTTATGCAAATACAGCATAGCTGAGCCTCACCTGGTAATAAAATTGCTGAGTCAACTGAGCATTCAGCTTCATCACAGACTTGTGATTGTTCTTTTGACAGATTTGTACCCCGGATTTGGTGGTGTTTCTGGCGTGTTCCAGTCAAAGGCTGAAAGAAAGGCTACTGAAGCGTGCTGAACAGCAGGGGAGACCTGATGATAACTTGAAAGCCACTCAAAGAAGACTAATGAATTTCAAGCAGAATGTCGTTCCTTTGGTTAAATATTTCCAGGAAAAAGGGCTAATCGTCACAGTAAGTTCTTTGGCATACACCTCTGAAACCTTAATTACTATGTTGCGGTTATACCTGGCTTCTCAGATGGTTTGCTTTAAGATAGGCTAGCCAAATCAAATTATAGTTTTGGTATACACAGTGGTGTCTGAGGAAAATTCATATGCATGTAGATGACATGCTAAGCACCATGGCATTTCTTTGTCACAAGCATAAATTGCTTCACCACCTACCAGCAAACCCTCTGTTCAGAAATTACTTGCATGGAAGAAGAGCTGATTGCTGTTCCAGTGCCAGGAGCTTCCTCCCTTACATTTCCACAGCCTTTACAAGTGCTCCTCCTATAGAAAGCATACTTAGCTCATTAGGGAAAATGTGCCTTTGTAGATAGAGCATGTGAAATAGAAATGGGTTTCTTAATGAGGTTTTGTTTTCTGTTTCTTAGTTCTCTTTCTTGTGGTTTCTAAAGATAATTTAAATTGCAGCGTTCACCTGAGGTGTTTCATTTCTTTTTGAAGGAGGCAGATGTTTGTAATGGGTATACAAATGGTAGCATGGCATCTGAATATTATATTACTGTTCACTACAGGACAGGGAAATAGCATATTCATAAAATAATGATGGCACCATGTAAAAAAAAAAAAAGTCAATATGAAAAAAAACAAAAATCTGTAAGACTTCAATTTACTCAACTACATGGTATCTACTTAAAGTGTGCTAATACACAGAGATCTAGTAATTACTCTAGATTTATGTTGGTGTAGAAGTTAGTAAAATTAGATTTTGGAAGGGAGACTCTCTTATTCAGTTGTCATTAGAGCTGCTACAGTGCAGTTGTGTTGCCCTTGTTAAAACAATCAGGATGCATTAGTAAAGCCAAGCCCTGAGAGATAAATGCATGAGTAATGTCATAGCTAGTGGACAAAAGGATCACTTTCTATACACGATAAAGAAGATGCATGGCAGACCTCATTTCCATAGGACTTAATTACATGTGGAAGATAACATTTTGCACTTGCTGAAGGCAACTAAATTGGTGCAGGATAAACGAGTGAAAAGGATAGCTGGGAAAACAGTAACAAAAAGATGCTAAGCATGCATACTCCTGACCAAATAAGCAACTGAAGAATTCTACAATGGAGAATTTTTTAAAAGCACATGACCTTGAAACAGAGGAAATGTGCTAAGTCAGCATAGAAAACTATACCTACATATACAGTTCTGGAGCCTCTATTACAAGAGGGATGTGGACATGCTAGAGTGTGTCCAGAAAAGGGCCATGAGGATGATCAGAGGGCTGAAGCACGTCTCCTGTGAGGACAGACTGAAAGAGTTGGGACTGTTCAGTCTGGAGAAGAGGAGGCTCCCAGGTGACCTTACCTAAGCTGGAACAGTATATGAAGAGGGCCTACAAAAAAGCTGGGGAGGGACTTTTTAAGATATCAGGTAGAGACAGGACTAAGGGGAATGGAGCAAAGCCTACAAAAAAGCTGGGGAGGGATTTTTTTAAGATATCAAGTAGAGACAGGACTAGGGGGAATGGAGCAAAGCTGGAGGTGGGGAGATTGAGCTTGGATGTGAGGAGGAAGTTCTTCACCATGAGAGTGGTGAGACCCTGGAACAGGTTGCCCAGTTGGGTGGTTGGGACCACATCCCTGGGGGTATTTAAGTCCAGGCTGGATGAGGCTGTGGGCAGCCTGATCTAGTGTAGGATGTCCCTGCCCATGGCAGAGGGGTTGGAACTGGATGATCTTTGTGGTCCCTTCCAACCCTGACTGATTCTGTGATTCTATATACTACTAGAGCAAGTTATAAACATTTAAGTGTTTGTTTTTTTAAAATGGTCCTTTTGTCACCTTTTGTTCTTTTCCTCAGTGTTCAATTTACAGATCAGTATCATCTGCAGCATTTTAATATTCTTCTGACAATGCAATTTCTTTTCATACATTGATTTTGTTGGAAATTAGTTCATCTGACAGGAAAGCTAAATATGTTTCTGCCAACTTCCTATCCTATTTCTTTAAGCAAACATGAGTGGAGATAACAGATGTTTTCTTACTCCGAATGGCTTTGATCTCGTTGTTGTCTTCACTGATGAACTTGAGCTTTGTTTTGACTTTGAAAAATACCACACCATGTAATTGTTACAGCTTTCCATCAGCAGAAAAGTCATTTTTTTCTTAGGAAGGCATAGCATTCAAGAACTGCTGTGGTCTTCATCACTACCTTCTCCTGGTAGAAACCTTTTATCTTCAACCTATCCTTAAATAGTATGCATCTGTGTAAAGCATATGTAATATTAACACTTCTACATACATTTAATGTACTTATGCATGCTATTTCCTTACAGAGGAGGAAGCAAGAAAGAAAATCATCCTACTGATTATAGCATCAAACCTGGAAGGCACAGAAATAGTATGCAGATGAGACCAGTGTAAGAAGTAGAACAGCGTAAAATAGATTTACAGTAGCCTGATTCCTGGAGGAGTGAGACCTTGAGGCAAGGTCAGGCAAGGTCATTGTTGACCAGGAGGGTATTAAAGGATTTACGTTTTTCTTGAATCTTTATCTGCACCTTGTCACTGCTATTCAAAGCTCAAAACCTCAAGTATTTCTTCTACCCAGAATCATGATTGTACTGAGGGGAAAAGGAACAAGCCCATTTGTCTTATGGAGAGTTACAATTCTAGAACCACAACACAGATTTTAAACACCTACTTAAATATGTTGATCTTCATCAACAAACAGACCCATAAAAGAAAAAATCATTAAAATCTAAATAAATATGATTAATGAGCAGACATTTGATACAATTATAGCCCACTGTTAGACACCATATAAGCAAGAAAATAAGAATCTAAATTCCCAAATAACACTAATTTTCCTGCTCCAACAGTTATTCCATACTGGTTTTAACATATTTTTCTTAAGTTAACAGAATTAGAAAATGCTTTGTTTATTTCAGATCTAGGTTGCTTAGATGTAGTTTATTTTTTTTCTCTTGATTTTTGATATTTTCTACACTGCAGAGCTTGTGCTTGTTTGCCGCACTGTATGCCTTAAATTTTCAGTCTGTGCATGGCACCCCTGCTTGCAGTCTGATCCTGGTTTCTGTTTTCAAGGGAAGAATTGAGAGCCCCACCTACAGTACTTCTAAGAAATGAGAAAATGTATCTCTGTTCATTCTGAAAAGGTCCTTCTTTGCAACAGTGAAGTCGGAATATCCAAGGTCTTGGACTGTTGTTCAAATTGAACAGATCAATGAATTTACTTAGGAGAAGTAAATAATCTGATATTTTCATTAATGCAGTCTGTGTTTTAAATTTTTTTAGCAATTTTTCCATAGGTTTCACAAATCAAAACCTGATCTAAGTAAAATATAACTTCAGCAGATACCAAGACAATAGTAATAGATACCAGAGTGTTGGACATGAAGTCTGTAAATAGATGCATGTGCCATCATTTTCTGTGTCATCAACTTTTTAAAAAAAAATTAGAGCAAGGAATGAGAATTTAAAGGATAGTTGATAGCAGTCCATGAGAAAAAGCTGAGAGAACTGGGTTTGTTCAGCCTTAAGAAAAAACGGCCTAGGGGAGAGCTTCTCACCATGTTTCAGCATTTAAAGGGTGGCTCCAAAGACACCTTTCTACCAGAAGTTACATGGAAAAGATGAGAGGAGATGGGTACACTTTACTCCTGGGGAGGTGCCCTTTAGACAGAAGAGGGAATTTTTTCACAAGGACAACCTGCCTTTGGAACAGATTGCCCAGGGAAGTAATTGAGGCCCCATGCTGGGAGATATTCAAGGTGAGGCTCAACAGGGCTCTAGGCAACCTGATCTAGTTGCAGATGCCCCTGCTGACTGCAGAGGGGCTTGGGCTAGATGACCTGAGGAGGTCCCTTCAAACCCAGACCATTCTATGATTCTATGATAGTGATGAGAAAGGGAAAAATGCCAATGCTGTACCTTTTTCTTAATGCTAATTCACCAAAGAATATGCAAGAAAAAAAAAAAAAGAGTCCACCATTAGCAATCAGCCACGTTCATAAAGTAAAAATTTTTGACTGCGCAATGTTTGTTGCTGTTATGTTTTTATCAGAGGAAAAGATTACCAGAGGTGAAGAGGGCAAGATCATAAACCGGATACATATTTCCAAATAATCTGTATTTCAGAAACTGGTTGTTTGTATCAAATCAAAATCAGCTGTAGGAAGGTAGCAGGATAGAGTAGAGGTTGAAGGGAAAAGAAATTACGCTACGAGTCTGTACTGTTCAGATAGATTTTAAATCTCTGCTGTTCCCACCCCAGTGATACCCATCACCCAGATACTGGTTGTTTTGAGAAAGGTCTTTACCTCTCTACTTTGTGTGAGCTTACCTGGTACGGGTACTGGTGTAATCAGTGGAGAGGCAATCACTGGGTTACAAAACTCTTCCAGTCGCAGTTATGAAAGCTGGTCCCAGAGAGCTTAGCTGTTCTTTACAGAGCATATCTGTTGGTCTAGAAAGAAAAAAAAAAAAAATAGAGAAAGCTCATCATCATAGCAGTGGAAGTTTCTCTTACTAGAAACACAGGCCCAGTCTGCCTTATTTACAGTAATTCTATGTAAGCACAGTGCTTCAGTGTCAACCTTGTTACAAGTCTGTGTGTATTTAAAAAAAACCCAACAAACTACATTTAGCAAGACAAAAGTGCTGAACGTTAAAAGAAGGCTCTAGACCTTATTTAAACAGCCAGAATGGGACATCATCTTGTGGTGTAAAATGCTGATATCACTGGTACCTTCACTGTCTCAATTGCCCTTTTAGGGAATTTACCATACCTACGCAAAACATTAGGATGCTGCTCTGATTAGTCAGAGAATAAAAGGGAACCCAGAAAAAGCAGCTGAAGTTGGAAATGGATTTTGAGCAAAAATTTTGAAGTTAAATAGTCACGGGTGAGGGAAGTATCTTACATAGCTGTCTGCACTCATCAGCATCAAGCAAGACTAATGGCTGTCAGCTGTCACAGAAAAATTCCCCCTGGGACTGTGTTATATAAATGTTTCTCTTGATTTGGCTAAAAAAGGGGGCTTGCTGTAGTGTTGCACGGTGATGTGGACCTTGACTACAGGCTGTGAGTTACCAATACCATGATGAAAACATGTTATAATCTGTGCCTAAAGTTTCTCCACTATCAAACAGCTGTCCAAATTAATGTTTTGAGTTGGGCTTTTTATTTACTTAATCAGCTGTGAATGTGGATTCCAGTGGACTTTCAAGTACTCACTTCTCCTTTAATCCCAGGCTATTGCCCACAGGAACGTGAGTCCTGCAGTCCTTTCAGCAACTCTCAAGGTCAATCCAGACCTTGTTACACAGAGGCATGATCTGAACCTCCACCCTGCTTCTGTGTCCTGATGGCGTCCACTGCCAGGCACCTCTCCCAAACTGGAATCCAAGATTCCAAGACTCTTCTCTCTGAAGAGTCTGTTTTGGCAGAATGCAGAATGGCTAGCTGCTCTTGGGTTTATGGTGCTGGTACTTGCTCTCATCCTTGTAGTTTTGCATTTAACAATCCTTAAAAAGAAAATTAAGAAACTCCCACACCTGCTTCCCTGAAGTAACGCTAGGAATAGACTGTTAGCCACCACCTCCCCCGCCTGCTCTTGCTTCTCCTCTGCAGGCTCAGGATCTCATTTACATGCCATCTGATGCCTTGGATCTTGCATTTTTGGCTGCAAAGTGATACAGACTTGGCAGGAATGGTTTCACCTAACCTAGTCTGTATCTGAGCATAGCATTTCTCCCCACAAGTCATAGATGTGGGTTTGAACTTGGTTTGTTTTCTAAAAGGTACTGACCTGAGATCTTCCATTGGTTGGCCCAGTGCCACGAGTAGGTTTTCAAATGGCTCTTAGATGTTTTAGCAGTGTAGCAGCCATCAGCAGAGTCTTGTAGGAACATGTTATGTGTGCTTTTAACATGTTTACTAGACTGGTTTTTCAGGATACTTCTGGTTTCTTGGGCATGAGCAAGTGATGGTGCAAAGAGGAACACAGATAGCTTTGAATGTCAGCTGGAGTGAAATGTCAGTGCTTTAGGAACTTTTAAAATCAGACAAGGAATGTAAGCAGCTATTTCTGGAAACCTTGAGACCAGAAGTTTTGTTTGAGATTCAGGAGTCTTCCTCTGCTTTGCTAAATCTTTATCTGACTTCATGAATGTATATAATAACAAAAAAAACCCCCCAAACCTCTATACAGGGAAAATGAGATGAGAATGAGAAATAATTGCTATCAATTTCACTTTTTTGATGACTCAAAGCAATGAAAGGTAAGTTGAAGCCTCGAACAAGTAATCAGATCTCCACAGACCCTGAAAGTCAGCAACCTGTCATTGCAAATAAAGGGTTTCTGTGTCTCTCCCGTGTTTGGTAGCACATTAAAACTGAGGTACGAGAAAGAACCTGGGACTGTTTCCTGGGGAACTGCTGAACTAGAGAAAGTTTATGCATACTGTCATCATTGCTAGGTTTTACACTGTGGCTCAACACTATTTATGTGCTATAGCTCTGTGTGATATTTTGAGGAGTATACAAAATAAGGTACATAAATGACTTCTATGTAGAAATGTGTCTAACGAGTTTGTAACTATATGCAGATTTAATATGGGAAAGATAGATGAATATTTTGTGCATACGTGGAAGTATGTGCACCATATACACTTTCCAAGCAATGAAATATTTTCAGCCTCTGGTTATATGACTTATGTCAACAAGTTAAGTATATCAGAAGTACTAATGTCTGCCAGGAAATGACCATGCTTGGAAACTTGCCATCTGTGTACATGCAAGAGTCCAAAGGAACCTTGAGGGTAGAAATTCTTTGCTGAAGTGCAATATTATGTTGTTGGGTTTTTTAACTCACTTTGGGAGCGTAATGATTTAAATAAATATCAGCTTTTTTAAAAAATCAACCCTGCCCCTTGTACACTCAGTAGCTTGAATGAAGAAGCAGACTTTAAAAAAAAAAAAAAAAAGGGCAAAACCCCCCCAACTTTGATAAGTCTGTCTATAGAATTAGCTTCTGGTGAGTGCATGGGCCGAAGTAAATTCAAAACTCCAGAAAGTGAGAGGGAATGCAGTTTCTGACAGCCCTACTATCCCAGATTTTATCCGTTTCTGGTACTATGAAAGCTGATGCATGTTTAAAATTAACAGAGGCTTTTTTACAGATCTGAAGCTGAAGCTGAGATAAGTAATTAAGCCAAGTTATCATGCAGAGAAATGAACTATGAGAGATACTTAGAATAACATGCCCTATATAGTCTTCATGTTATTTTAAATGGCTCATCTTAAGGTAATTACGCTATGTCCTTTGGGTAAATATTAGCTTCTAACTTCCTTTTTGTAGTTAAAGTCATGCTTAAAGAAGGTTTTTTTTTTTCTTATTTTCACCTCAGGGGTGACCTCATTGCTGTCTACAACTACTTAAAGGGAGGTAGGTTGTAGCCAGGTGGGGGTTGGTCTCTTCTCCCAGGCAACCGACAACAAAATGAGGGGACACAATCTCAGGTTGTGCCAGGAGAGGAAGAAGTTCTTTACAGAGAGAGTGATTTGCCATTGGAATGGGCTGCCCACCTCCGTTCCTTGAGGTGTTCAAGAAAAGACTGGATGGAGCACTTAGTGCCATGGTCTGGTTGATTGGATAGGGCTGGGTGATAGCTTGGACTGGATGATCTTGGCAGTTTCTTCCAACCTGGTTGATTCTATGATTCTGTTTAGAGGAGACACATGATGAAAAAAGCTTGGAAAAAAATACCTTGCCTCTGACAAGTCCTTCTGTAGTGAATCAGCAATATTTGACACCCATAAGCAAACTTTCCTATTCTAAACCACGCCAGATTTTGTAAGCAGAACCAAAGTTATGTTTTAGCCATGCTTTGCTGTAAATGTTAAAATACCACTTTTTAACCAAAAGTTCTGTCAGTGGTTTCCAGCTCTGGTGGATCTTCTTAGTGAAAACTTTATAGTCAGTGACTTCACAGTTTTATGGCGAAACCATTTTGCTGCCATTTGATGGAAAAAAAATACGGATATCAACTCATGCAAGTTGCTGCATTAGTATAATCAGGATGATCTTTCAGCCTTCAATCTCATAGTCCTATTAAAATGTTACTACATCTGGTGGCTTGTGCCCTGCAATTCCAGTATTTAACATCCTTGTTTCCTGAATCTTAAGCTGGTGTCACTCACTACTTATACACATGGCAACTGATGTTTTGTTCTGATATCAACCATACTCAATTATGATTCAAATAGATGAAATGAGATTGACTGGACTACCATCTAGTCATGCAATCTAGTATCATTCTGCACAAATTTGAGCATTTGCTTCTCCTTTCCTCCAGAGGTACTGCACAAAAGAGAGGGGAAATATTTAAAGTTACATTATCTTAGTCTGCATCATAAAGATAAATGTATTCACATACATGAATACTCAGTTACTGTAAAGATGGAAGCCATTTGAGTGTCAAAATGAAGAAGATGCTGAGAGTGTCAGCAGAAAGTCTGATGTAGTTAATCTTCTGGACTTATTCTGGCATATTTCTCTAGTGTTACATAGTTTTACTTTCGCATTTAGGCTCATCAAACAGGGCTAGATGCAGCTGCAGTATGGTGAAGAAAACTGAGAAGCTACTCAGGGAACACACCACACTAGACAGTACGAGTGAGAACTGTACCTTTCCTCTAGTATGTCTTCTCCTTTGCAGAATAGGACCACAAGGATGATCAGAGGCTGGGGCACCTCTCCTATGAGGACAGACTGAAAGAGTTGGGGCTGTTCAGTCTGGAGGAGGCTCTCAGGTGACGTTCTTGTGGCCTTCCAGTATCTGAAGGGGGCCTACAGAAAAGCTGGGGAGAGACTTTTTAGGCTATCAGGTAGTGACAGGACTAGGAGGAATGGAGCAAAGCTGGAGGTGGGGAGATTTAGATTGGATGTGAGGAGGAAGTTCTTCACCATGAGAGTGGTGAGAGCCTGGAATGGGTTACCTAAGGAGGTGGTTGAGGCCCCATCCCTTGAGGTATTTAAGACCAGGCTGGATGAGACTGTGGCCATCCTGATCTAGTGTAGGATGTCCCTGCCCATGGCAGGAGGTTTGGAACCAGATGATCCTTGTGATCCCTTCCAACTCTGGCTGATTCTATGATTGTAATAGCCTTTTGAATCTTTTGGGTAGGTAATTGGAGAGTTAAAAAAAAAAACAAAAAAAACCCAAAACTGAAAAATATCTACCAAATAGTGCTTTGAAGAATTGTGTGAAATATTTCAGAATTAGGAAAGCCCACTATTCTGTTAACTCAGCATTTCAGTGAAGTAATGCAGCCCTGCTTCTTAAATTTACCAATACACATCAGATCAGGTAGCCACTAAGCCATTTTCTTCCTTGTAACTGTAGTACATCGTTTAATGTTAGCACAAATGTCTCTGCACAGGTTACGTCACACAGATACCACCTAAAATTCTCAGCAAAGACTTTCTTGTCAATCATCTGAGGTTTGTCTTTGCTACAACTAAGCCTGTGTCCTTTATCCTCTTGTGTGGTTATCATCCTTCCTGCTCCCAAGGTTAACATTTGTGCCTGATACAGGACTACGGTTTGTTTCATTAATGGCCAATAAATGTAACTATCTGTTCACTTTGTTTCATCATATCATGCTCTGGTTTTCAGCAGTGTAATAAAAAGGGGGAAAGGAGCCTCACAAGACGTTACACTGCAATCACAGCTATCATTTTTTTGTGGAGAACTATTGTGTCCATTCCCCATGGTCAATCTCTTTTTATGCCAGCATGGTCAATTCATGCCAGTCATAGTACGGCAAAATAAAGCCACATTTTACACATTAAGTCCTTTGATCAGTTATCTTTGTATCTAGGGGTTGTTAATACATATATTACTCCTTAATCCGTTTTGCTACAACTATAATTGCTAAAATTACGTTGGTATTAGGCTGGTTTTGTTATGACCTCCACTGGATTTTTCCTCCTGACTCTATAATCAGAATGTCACATTGAAGCTTCGTGTTCACATTTTCCATACTAGTGCTTTAAAATTCTCTACTCTGCCTAGATTCTCAGGTCTTCTCTTTTCTTGCCATCCATTGTGTTTTGGTAATAATATAGTTTTTGTAATGCCAAGGTCATCTTCCTCTCCTGCCACTGCAAGATGCCAATTAGGCAGTATAAAAATATACTTTTCACTAGTTTCCTACTGTGTCCTGCCTCCTGTGCATTTTTGGTCTGCTCTGCTGAAAAGGACTGACAGGCATAAATGCAGATTCCTTACTAAAAGGGAACCTAGAATGTGAGCAATAGAGATTTTAGTCAAGTTGCTTATACATTTTTTCAGTCCTTAATACACCCAAAAAAAAAAAAAGCCCAGTAATCCTGTACCCAATAGCAATAATTTCACTGTATAGATTCTATTCAATATAGATTGACATAGACCCAAGGCAGCTAATTTCTGATTCTTTTACAAGAACATTACCTCTGCCATCTTTCTGGCTATGTATGTCACCTCAGTCTGTTTTAATGACCATTAAAGGTTTTGTGGGTACTTTAGCTTTCATCTCTGACCCTATTCATGGAGTGCAGGACACAAATGAAATCAATTCCAGTACTGTGAACAGAAGCTTTTCGCCATTTATGCAATTCATATTCTCTCATATCTCTTGAACTTCAAAAAGAGGGTTAGAAGCCATGTGAACTCTGAAGTTAGTTTCATTGCAAGAACTATTTTTATATCCTTCAAATAAAGCTAGGAGACCACTCCTCAGAAAAATCACTAAACGTAGTAGGGTGAGTGTAGTATTGAATGAGTTAAACACAGATGGATATTTTCTTAAAGTCTAGGTTAGGGCTGTGTCAGTGTCTCTTGCAAAGATGTGTCTGCTAAAAGCCATAGCTTAATGGTGAGCTACATTACAGAGAACTTTAAATTCATTGGAGAGCTTCTTGTTACAGCTGCACAGCAATTTGTTATAACTCCATTCTGATAACATACTTTGTAAATATCAATTATTCTTTTAAGTTGAAGGTTAAACTTGCTGTTTTTACATTGAGCAAAGTTTAAAAAAATATTGCAAAAATCCCTTTTTTTCTCCATGAATTGCACAAGAATGGTGAACTTTGCTGATTAAAAAAAAAAAAAAGTGCTCTGATAAGAGATTTACTGGAAAATGACTGACATTTGGGGTGAGACACAAGACTAAATATGACCTTTTCAAAGTGCATGTTTTACCTTGAGGATGAAAAAGGACAAATAAGAATCTTAAGCAGGGATAGAAGCTTTTGATTATTGACTGGAGTGAGGATGTGACACAAGTATGTGTAAGAGAGTCACTCTACCTCAGTGACTGTTTCTTTATCTACAAGCTGTAGAGCTCTAAGAGAAGTGTATGTAGAAAACCTTTTGCAAATTAAATCACAGACAGGTACCCAAGATCTTCATTACATGAGGTAAGAGACTGTGGAGTTCACATCAGGCAATCAGTTAAAAAGTAGCTGGTGTGCAAAACCAATAGCTTGCAGAGCCAGCTTCTCTAAATGGGCTCTCTGTAGACTCTGATGCTCGGGAGGAAGGAGACAGTCAGCAATATCCTAAGACCCAGTAGAAGGATTCTAATGAAAATGGAATTTAGTTTGTTCAGTGTAGACTGGTCCACATGAATGTTTGCTTGATGGGGTATTTGTATTTACACAGTTCCTTTACTGCCTTGGCATATGCTAATGCAGACTAAACTTTACAAATAATGATTATCCACCTCTTTTGCACTACAAAGTACTCTGGAAACTGAGCAATAACAACTGTATGGAATGCAGTAACATTTTCAACTTAAGATTTTGAAAGCCAGTTTTAAGAACTAGCATATCTGAAATGCCTTGAAAACTCTGTAGATCTTTTCTTTCTCCTGTTAATTATAACAAGTCCACTCAGAGCAAGTCTGAGTATTGTTACTTCTTGCTTAACATTTATTGTTTTCCATTGGAGAAGACTGTGTCCCTCAGAATGAAAAAAAAAAAACTTACCTTTCCTGTAATACTCCATAAAGGTTGTAAGAATTGGAATTGTATTAATTAACATATATTGGGTAGAACCCACAAATTGAATTTGGTGCAAAGTATTAACTAAAACTGGAATAGATAGCCAGAGAATGCTAGGGGAAAAAAAAAAAAAAATCCATGTTTTCTTCTAATACCCACCCTAAATTTAAAACAAACCTGTTTTCCAGGGTCCCTAAGCACATCAGAGCCTATGCCATTCACTCTGTCTGGATGACATGAATGGTTCAAATAATAATGCTATCAATACAAAAAATTTAATAACAAGAGGCAAACACAAACATTCATTATATTAAGAGAAATAAAAAGCAACAGATAATGAATAATTGATTTCCAGTCACCATTTGAGTTCCAGTAAGTACTACAGTGCTGGTGAAGGTTGAAAGAAAGAGGTACCCCTGTACACTTTGACTTACATTGCAAAAGCAAACGCTCTGAAAATACTTGATTTTGTGATTTGCTGACCCTGTTTTGAGAGAAATCTCAGTAAAAATTAATATTAATGCACAGCTGTAAGACTGACTTACTCTGCTAAAATAATCCAGAGAAGAAACAGAAGAACTATACTATTATAAAGCGGGAAACAAAAAAGTAGAGGCTTCTCTGCCATTTCATAATGTGACACTGAACAAAACAACAAGGTGAAAAATACCATGTTGTGTCCCATCCAACAGAAGAATACAGCAGTGGTGAAGAAGCTACAGTGTTGGAGAACAGTAGCCACAAAATGCCTTAATACAGATAACCCACTCATTTTAAAAAAAATAACTACTGTTTAACAAGAGAAGCTACAATGTTGGAGAACAGTAGCCAGAAATTGCCTTAATACAGATAAACCCCCCATTAAAAAAAAAAAACAAACTACTGTTTAATAAGTGAAGCTACACTGTTGGAGAACAGTAGCCAGAAAATGCCTTAATACAGATAAACACCCTCCCACCCCCATTTAAAAAAAATAACTGCTGTTTAATAAGTGAAGCTACAATGTTGGAGAACACTAGCCAGAAACTGCCTTAATACAGATAAACCCCCCATTAAAAAAAAAAAAGTAATTACTATTTAGCAAGTGAAAAGTACTGGATTCTAATGAAATGTAACAAAAGTTCTAATTTCCTGAGTAAATTGAAGCAATGGTCATTCCTAGCAGTTTTTTATAGATAATATATAAATCCTCAGCATAGCTCCTTCAGCTTGCCTTTGCAATAAACTGTTGGTCATCTCAACAACGTAGACCTGATGTGCTAAGAATGTCAGATACTCTGTAATTCAGTTAGTTCAAAAAAACAAGTAATGGACAGCCAAAGCTAAAGTTATGAAACAGTAAAAAGAATAGTGTGTTGGCTTCATTTTGACCTCTCTTGTTTATTTCTTTGGGTTTTTTTTTCCCCCACCTTTCTCCTACACCACTCACTGTTGTCACATTACGTGCTTTTTCTTCACAATATCCCTATCTGTGGTGGTTTAGCAGTTACCTGCCTCCCTACCCTTTGATATAACCCAGGCTAGGACTCAGAACGGCTGGAAGTTGATAAATGAAGCTTTATATTTACAGCAATGCTCAGTATTCAAGCAGATATTTACAATGTATAACAGATATTTACAGATACATAAAGTGGAAAGGTAATACAGAAACACCACAGCCCTCCCAGAGATCAAAATCCCTAAGAGGGGTTTTCTAACCACCCCTACCACCATTCCCCCCCTTCCCCAATCTTTTCTCACCATCTGTTGATGCAGCAGATAGGCGAAAGTAGATCGGCCAGAGGGCTAGCAGTAGGAAAAGAAGTTAGTAGTAATATTAAGAATCAGCTACAAAAGGCAGGGACAAAGGAGCCATGCAAAAGGCGCAGCCACAGCCCAGAGAGGCCCAGAGCTGTCTGACTTACCTGTAGTTGGGTTACAACTCTTAAACCAATTTTTTTTCTTTCTCAGTAAAACTGTGAGTGAAGTGACATCATGTGTTTTCATCTCTCAGCCTATAGTCTGTTTTTCTCACTCAGATCCTCCAGTTAGTTCAAACCAGCACACTATCCCTTCGGAGACTTGATATCCCTAGTCAGGATAAACGAGCTGCTCTAATCGTGTGCTTTGTACTTTCTAGTCCCTTGATCAATATAATGGCCACTCTCTTTATTACTTGTCAACAACACATCCTTTGGACATTTCTTATGCTTTGTGTTTTTCAATAAACCCATTATATTATTTAGAATGTCTGTGAAATTATGTTTCATTTTTAAGCCCTTGGATAGAAATATTGTCCAAAGCTTTTGAAGAGTTAAGTAAGTTATATCTAATCAGTTCCACTTCATTTTTTTTTTCTCTTTTGGTTATAATACCTAAAAAAATGCTTTCAGCCTGCATAATCACATGGGATTTTGTCCCACATTTGTTTCCAAAAAATATGTGCTAGATCCAAGAATGTTGTATTTTGTGATGACTAAAGCAATAGTTTCTGTCAGTATCTCCTTAGCTCACCAGCTTTCATTTAAAAATCAGATAGCCTCCTTTGTGCTCTGAAACAACATGCTCCAATAATTTAGACAGCTAAATAGAACTTTCTGGTCCAGAAATTAAAATAGCAGTGTCCTCACTTCTTGCTGCAGGAAATAAATCCATGCCCTTCCTGAGGCAGTGCAATTGGATGGTGGTTTTACGAGACCATCCTGAACTCAAACTGACATTTGCTGAGTATTACCCTAAGTTTGGTATGAGTCATGCCTCTAGAGATAAATAATTTAATACAATCATAGAATGAGTCAGGGTTGGAAGAGACCACAAGGATCACCAAGTTCCAACCCCCCTGCCATGCCCAGGGACACCCTCCCCTAGATCAGGATGGCCACAGTCTCATCCAGCCTGGCCTTAAACATCTCCAGGGATGGGGCCTCATCCACCTCCCTGGGCAAGCCATTCCAGGGTCTCACCTCTCTCATGGTGAAGAACTGCCTCCTCACATCCAATCTAAATCTCCCCACCTCCAGCTTTGCTCCGTTCCCCCAAGTCCTGTCACTCCCTGACAGCCTAAAAGGTCCCAGCTTTCTTGTAGTCCCTCTTCAGATACTGGAAGGCCACAATAAGGTCACCTGGAAGCCTCCTCTTCTCCAGACTGAACAGCCCCAACTCTTTCAGTCTGTCCTCATAGGAGAGGTTCTCCAGCCCTCTGAGCATCCTTGTGACCCCTCTCTGGACACACTCACTTTAGCTCAAGGGAGGGCTGATGGTCAAGGTTTCCTGTGCTGTTTTCAGTGTTTATTAATATAGAGCCCACCAGGGGAAACACTACTTACCTCGGGTCAGAATTTGTTTACACAAAGGAACTGTTTAGCTAGGAAGGAGAATTTCTTTTTCTCTTGTAAAGAAAACAGAAAAGTTAATAAATTTCTAGTTCTGAATCTTTGTCCGAAAATTCACTTTGAATAACTACGACTATTGCCAACGAAATGATTTATATTGCTAAGGTCTTATACACCTACAAATGTCAAATTACTTCCTGAGTTAAATGAAGACTTTTCATGTGACTACACCAGAGCAGCTATGTATAAGCCTATGGTGTACTTGCATCTGAGTCATAAGTCCTCCTGCTTTATTTAGTTATATTGGCAGTTGAAGTTAATGCAGGACTTTGCTTGTTATCTTCTAGTTTGCAGCACTCACCCTTAGAAAACTCTGGTGATGCATGGGCTAATACCCTATTTTTGGCAACAGTTGTTATGACATCATTTAATGGTAAAAAAAACAGCCTACAATATTTTGGTATTTTTCATTCAGAATTGCTGCCATAAAAGCTGACAGGAGAAACTCTGAAAAGGAATTGTTTGGTGTATTTGACAGTAGTATCAATAGCTTTAATTGAAGCAAAGTGCAAACTTAGCACTGGGAGAAAAGAGTATTTACAGGAAGAAACGTCTTTTATTTCTCTTATTTTTCTAAAACTTCATTTAATTGCCTTATTTGAGCTGCAGTTATTAGCTGGATCGACCCTTTCTGGGAAAGAGTGCACCTATGCATTTATTTGAGGTGCCTGCCTGCAATCTGCATGTGCTGTGAGAGGTGATGCTGGAAAACTATTTGGTTTTATTTTAAGCAAAAGAGACAGTGACACAGGAGCTCCAGGAGCACTACAGGCAGGGGAAAACACTTTGCCTTGCTTTAACAATCAGCATAGCAAACATATTTTTAAAACGTCATTCAGGAAAGATTGCTGTGCAAACAAAACACATCTGCCTTGTAGCTTTGGGGCTCATTCCCTCTGAGTAGCACTGTTGCCCTCAATATGAAAAAGTTAAAGATACTGAGGAAAACATTTATTTGAACATCCTGATGATTGGAGCTGTTGCACTGAACTGGGTGCTCTGGGAATGGGGACATTCCAGTCCTTGTCTCCTGTGGTACTGGAGGAAACAGGGGAATTAATCTGTAGCAGCTGGGCTTAACTGTTTTTTTCCCCAATAATGTCTTGGTTTATATGAAATAAGCTGAGCTCCCGGGAACTTATGAAAAACAGGGACACATCCAACCCCTGTCAGAAGTCTTCCAAGATTAAGATGGAAGAAAAGCTACTGAAGGACAAGCATTATTGCTGTAGAATGAGAAAAACAAAGGCATTTGGGAAAGAGTTGGGTAATTCTAGATTCCTGCAATGGCACTGAGCTGTAATAGCAAACTAATAACTACAGCTGTTACTGACTGAGCTTTATGCGACTTGTTTGCACTGCTTTTTGTCTAGGCTTCAAGATACTGAATTTTGCATTAATGCTTCATAATTAGCAGCATCTCTGTGAGCTCCAGTAATGTAATAAGAAAGAAAGGATGTTACATGATAAAGCATAGAGAACTGTTAAGGCTGTATAAGGATTCAGACAGCATCCTGTCATGTCTGACTGTAATCTGAAATGTCTTTCCCCTTCCTTTAGGGTTAGGTGCATTAAAGTAAAAAATCAAACAATTTAATCTAGAACTAGTGAAGGGAAGAGTAAGATAATCTCTCCCTCAGGCTGAATGTTTTCCTGGCTTCTACAGGAACAGAGTAACAAATAAATCAGGAAGAATCTCCTAACTCAGACTGTAATTCAGTTTTCCATCCAAGCTCTTCAGAAGTGATCTGTCTTGATGTCTGACACTGCTGTTCTGTTTATTTGTAACACTATTTGCCTTTTAAAAGACACTTCGCTTTAAAAAGTAAATGAAAATTACTCCCAACAGTGGAATGCATATTTTTTAAAATAAGAAAAATAACTGCTTGTGCTTTCAGAGCAGAAAAGGACTATATATGTGCATGTGCTAAACCATCTCTTTGTTTTTAATTAATCTTTGAATATAACCTAGTTGACTTTGCGGTAGAAGCGGCTGGACAGATGCCATACATGAAAACTGCAAGTTTTCAATCATTTGCAAATTGAATATGCAGATAGAGGGATAATATGTAGAGATGTTGACTGTATTTCTACCTTGAAAAGTTACTTCTAGAAGTCAACAAGTCAGAAAAACCAGAACAAACACAACTTATGTCCCTTAAGCACTATGTGAGCTAATGCACATGCTGCCTAATTCAGTTCCAATTCCTGATGACAACTTCAGAGAGAAATACCATATTTATTGTAGGGGTCGTATTAACATAGACAAGTGACTGTAACATTTTTGATAGTTACTACATTAAACCGATTGCAGCTTAGAAAAGTGAAAGAGATGCAAGAAGACAATGCTTATCAGAAGCTCGGAGCCCTCTGAGAGAAACGTAAAACACGATGCAAAAATTGTTTCAGAAATAAAGCAGCAATATATGTGAGTTCCACATAACATCACCAGCCATCCAGATGAATATCTTTATTGGGAAAAAAAAATAACCAGCCAGTGCTCTTAAGTATCTAGGCAGAAAGGCTTTGCATCTTAATATTATAAGATATTGCTGGAGGACAGAGATGCCATCCAGAGGGACCTGGACAGGATGGAGAGGTGGGCCCAGGCTAACCTCATGAAATTCAACAAGGCCAAGTGTAAGGTCCTGCACCTGGGTCAGTGCAATCTCAAGCACAAATACAGGCTGGGTGGTAAGTGCCTGGAGAGCAGCCCTGAGGAAAAGGACCTGGGAGTCTGGGTGAATGAGAAGCTCAACATGAGCCAACAGTGTGCACACGCGGCTCAGACAGCAACCATGTCCTGGGCTGCATTAAGAGAGGCATTACCAGCAGGGCAAGGGAGGGGATTCTCCCCCTTTACTCTGCTCTTGTCAGACCCCACCTGGAGTACTGTGTGCAGTTCTGGAGCCCCCAGCACAGGAAGGACACGGAACTGTTGGAGAGGGTCCAGAGGAGGGCCACAAAGATGATCAGAGGGCTGGAGCACCTCTGCTATGAGGACAGGCTGAGAGAGTTGGGGCTTTTCAGCCTGG
>VWZI01012340.1:169745-186881 GCA_013396835.1 Psilopogon haemacephalus | reverse complement strand
ATGATCTTTGAGGTCTCTTCCAACCTAAACCATTCTATGATTCTATGATTATACAAAGTATGCATGTTCCAAAACCACTCTGTAGTACCACTCTGCCTCCAGCAGCTTCTCTACCAAACAAGTAATTGCTTTCCCCTGTTTGTTAATTTTCCACCTACCGTGTCACCACATTTCTCCCCTCACTCTCAATCAAGCCTAACACTCCTTCAATTTGTTCATTTTCTTCTTTACAAGGACCCATAATTGTGTGGTGTCTTCCCCATCAACTCTTGCCACCGCATCGCCTGAAGCGTTCATTTTTAACAGCTGAAAACCGATATAAATGAGGGTGTTGCTCAACGCGATCACAGCATAAAGATAGAACCTCTCCTCTTTCTGCTTATAAAAAGCTATTACTCAAAATAAACGTAGAAAGACAGGCTATTGCTTCTCTTTACTGTTAATTGTTTCTTCAGATAAGACATAACGTTTACTTTATGTCATACTCTTCTGCATTACATGTATGAATGGTGGCTTAACAGTTTTACCAGGAAGGGAATTAATCTGTCAGAACATCTCTACGTTTGTGTGCCATTGCACTCTTAAGTTCTTAGATTAGCATGAAATAATTGAAAATTACTTTAAGAAACAATTAAAAAAAAAAACAAACAAAAAAAACCCAAAGCTTCTCTTTTGTACTAACTGCATTGTTTATCTACTGGGAAATAAGTAACGATAGAATCGTGAGTGTCCCAAGGTATCTTCTTTGGTACTAACGTGAGGATAGGCCAGCATCTGACATAGCTTTTGCATGTTATACCAACTATGCTGCATGTAAAATAGAGTTGTTCTGGGGGTAAGAAAATTATGAAAGATAAAATACACAAATCTGAGTAGACTGGCATTACTATTTCAGCTGTTATTTAACCTGATCTAGATAAAGATGTCCCTGCTTGATGCAGGGTGGTTGGACAAGCCCAGAAAGCCAACCATGGCCTGGGCTGCATCAGAAGAAGTGTGGCCAGCAGGTCAAGGGAGGTGATTCTGCCCCTCTAGTCTGCCCTGGTGAGACCCCACCTGGAGTACTGCATCCAGTTCTGGAGCCCCTGTTACAAGAGGGATGTGGACATGCTGGACCATGTCCAGAGAAGGGCCACGAGGATGATCAGAGGGCTGGAGAACATCTCCTATGAGGACAGGCTGAACGTGTTGGGGCTGTTCAGCTTGGAGAAGAGAAGGCTTCCAGGTGACCTTATTGTGGTCTTCCAGTATCTGAAGGGGGCCTACAAGAAAGCTGGGGAGGGACTTTTTAGGCTATCAGGGAGTGACAGGATTAGGAGGAATGGAGCAAAGCTGGAGGTGGGGACATTCAGACTGGATGTGAGGAGGAAGTTCTTCGGCATCAGAGTGGTGAGACCCTGGGATGGGTTGCCCAGGGAGGTGGTTGAGGCCACATCCCTGGAGGTGTTTAAGGCTGCAAAGGATGAGGCTGTGGGCAGCCTGATCTAGGGTAGGGTGTCCCTGGGCATGGCAGGGAGGTTGGAACTGGATGATCCTTGTGGTCCCTTCCAGCCTTGACTGATTCTATGTTTCTATGACCTTTGAGGGTCCCTTCCAACCCAAAGCACTCTATGATTGTAACTATAACAAAATCCCTGTGTCTGTTCAGGTTCCATATCTTTCTTTGTAGATGAGCAGAGCAGGTTTGATCTGTCTGTGTGCGTGGAGCTGCATGTTTGTGTTTTCACGTTTTATGGTAGAAGGCAGTTAAATTAGCCAGTATATTCCATCATAACTGTGTATTTACCCTTTTTTGAGGGTTGGTTCAGTTCCCAGTAATGGTACTGGAAGATATTATTTAAATTTGATAGTTTAATTTCTTCCATATGATACTATAGAGTCATAGAATCATAGAATGTCAGAGGCTGGAAGGGACTGCGAAAGATCATCTGGTCCAGCCCCCCTACTAGAGCAGGATCACCTAGAGCAGATCACACTGGAATGCATGCAGGTGGTTCTTGAACATCTCCAGAGAGGAAGACTCCACAACCTCCCTGGGCAGCCTGTTCCAGTGCTCTGTCACCCTTATAAGTGAAAAAAAAAAATCTTCCTCAGGTTCCCATGGAACCTCCTATGCCTCAATGCATTAAAAAATTATGTTCATTGATATTACACCTATTTTGAGTAAACAAATTTGAGATACACAAAAGCTAGCAGCAGCTCCTACAGAACTGTCAGCTCCACTCAGGGCTGGTGACCGTTCACCCTCATGCTTGCTTGCAAGTAGCACTTAGAGCAGTAGACACTCAGATGACAAGTGGAACTTGAAAAACTCTAACGGTAGAAGTATGGGGACTGCGCAAAGATTTGTGAATCCTCTGTGGAACTCTTGGGGTAAAAAAATAAATGGCTGATTCTAGATAACCTAGAGCATTGCGTAGGATTTTAATAACAGTGATAGAATCTGCAAGTCAGTTTCTTTTATAAGTTTTTACCTGATGACAATTTATGATCTCTGCTAATTGCGTGGTTTTTAATAAAACACTGGCAAGCTCTAGCATATGAGGATTTCACTCGTAGTTTTTCTTCTGCATGGGATACAATCTTGTACCAAAAAAAAAAAAAAAAGATATTTTGGAGTATTTTATAGAGAGATAGAAGATGTTAGCACTGGAGAGTGTATTACAGAGAAATCTCTCTCTTTTATGTCCCCTCCTCCAAACTCTGTAGTGTTTTGGAAGCTTTTTGTTTGTGGCGTTTTTGAAAGAGTATTTTGTAATTTTTTAATAATCAAAAGTATTTTGTAATGTAGCCTGAGCTCCCAGTGTGCACATTACTGCTTCAGTGCTCTGGTCCTCTGCTTATTATTTTTCCTATACAAGGCTTCAACACCTGCTTCCTGTCCTCCCTGCCCAGTGGTTGTTATCACACTGTAGTTATTTTTCCTCGTGTATTTCTCATGCCACAGAGTTTGTTTTTTTCTTTTACTTTTCCTCATTCTACATTTCTCTACAAGTAATTGCACAAATCAATTAGCTTGCAACATTGAGAGAAGCAAACTAGGGATGGGACAACAATAATAAAGAGATTTCTGTGTGAGTGTCTGTCACTTGTGAAGCAGCACTTACACACTCAGCTGTGTGTCTCACTTCACCTATCAGCATTACCAAGGGTAAAATAAAACTAGTTCTTGTTTATTTTCACTCTGTCAGAAACAACTCCCCATCTGAAAAAAAAAAACCAAAAAAAAACCCTGAGTTGTTCTTATCACAGTTGCAGCCTCTGACACCTGAAAATCATTATAACTTGCTCAGTCTTTATGTTACTAGCTAAAGGATTGCTAGCTTTTCAAACAAAATAAATTCCATCACTTCAAAAACGGTGGTAAAATCTTACTCCTGAATTAGGCATCTCTTTTACAAGCATGGAATAAATGTGACATAAGAAGCCATCTTCACTTTTTTGTGGCTCTTTTTGTTGTTTTTGTTTTTGGGTTTTTTGGTGTTTTGTTTTTTTTTTTTTAATTAAAAACAAATTATTTCTCCATTGAGGGTGATAATAGATGGATGGCTTGTCCACTTCTGAAATGATGATTGTGTTTCACTTCCATGGTTAGGTGATTAATGGATTATAAAGCCAGATGTGACAGCTGTGGCTATGTAATGCAGTTTTGAGACCATAGACCTTCTTGAATTAATTCCTATTTGAAGCCAAATGTATTACTATTTCTCTTTCTAGGCACAATCTTTAGAATTTCTGAATCATAGTTCACAAGTGATTAGTTAAGCAGTAAAGAAACTGGCATCAGAATAAAATTTGCTGTTTTTTTCCTATTCTGAATTCATCTCAATCGTTTGTCATTGTTGCATCCTACAGTTTTGTCTGCTGCAAATTTCTGCTTGCCATGGAGAAGTACAGGAAACAGATTTATTTTTCATCCTTTTCTGATTTCAGCACTAATTCTTCCCTTATTAGATGTAGTAGTCCAGTAGTCCTTCTCACACCCCACCTGGAAATTCCTCCAGTTGGTCAGCTGTGAATACTAGCACTGCACTGAGCATCCAAGAGCTATTCTGACCTCCCCCTATTTATTTGGGCTGTCACTTCAACCAAAACACCTGCAAAGACCAGCAGCATCATTGAGGATGAATCAGTCCATAAAGGGCAGTGCCAGACTGAATGACTTGACCTCCACCTAAAATTCTATTTAATTGCAGTTTCCTTGATGCTTGCCCCCAGTAGATAAGGAAGGAGCTATGCATTTTTTTTTTCTTTAACTCAATACCAAACCTCCTGTTAATGGTCATGTATCAGTAAGAGTATCCATGTTCAGCAACTCAGACAACTTTTCCTTGTGATGGTCCAGTCTGATCCCCCCCACCCCCGGCCAGAGCAGGATCGCCTATACCAGATCACAGAGGAACACATCCAGGTGGGTTTTGAATATCTCCAGAGAGGGAGACTCCACAACTCCCCTGGGCAGCCTGTTCTAGTGTTCTATCACCCATAATGTCAGCGCAAAGTAAAACTATCTCAAACTCAACTGAAATGAAACCCTGAAGACATCAGAGATCTCTTCTTGTTCCTGCATTAATCCTTGGGGTACGTTCTCACAAGGAAGGTGTGAGCAGAGCAGTATGCAATGTACCTACCGAATGTGGTAAATCTACGTTCATATCATGATGTATGACCAATTCCTCCCATGGAAGAGCCATTATTGAACTGACTGAGGAGAGAATGTAGCAAAAGTTTCTCATGCTTTCCTTTATCAATGGGAAATAAATCTTGGAAGCAGGACCGTATGTAGAAGTTGTGCTGGTTTGAACTAATTGGAGGATCTGAATGAGAAATTAGACTATAGGCTGAGAGAGGAAAGCACCAATGATGCCACTTCACTCAGCTTTACTGAGAAAGAAAAAAAAGTTGTTTAAGTGCTGTAACCCAACTATAGATATGTCAGATGATTTCTGACCGCTCTGGGCTGTGGCTGCTCCTGCATGGCTTTCTCCTTTCGTAGCTGAATCTGAATAATTCCACTAACTTCTTTTGTGCTGCTAATCCCCTGGCTGATCTACCTCTGCCTATCTGCTGCATGAAACAGATGGTGAGATAAGATTGGGGAAGGGAGAAGGTGGTAAGGGTGGTTAGAAACCTCTCTTAGGGATTTTAATCTCTGGGAGGAGTGTGATGTTTCTCTATTACCTTTTCACTGTATATGTATCTGTAAATATCTGTTATACCTTGTAAATATCTGCTTGTATATTGTGCATTGCTGCAAATATAAAGCTTCATTTATTAACTTCCAGCCGACTGAGTCCTAGCCTGGGTTATTTCAAAGGCAGGGGGGCACAGCTAACTGCTAAACCACTACTGAAGTGAAGTGGAAATTGCTGCTGCACAGCTTCCACACGTACCTGTTGGGCCAAAGAAGGACTTCACTAGATTCTTACTGAGTGTAGCACATAAACATGCTTCAGAAAGGTTTGTGAAATTTTTCTTGCCTCAGAGCTTTAGGCTGGTTTCTGGTCCTCTGAGGTATGCCTTCAGCTTTTCCTGCCTCTGCAAAACAGAGCCGGAATACTAAAATCCCATTAGTGCCTCCTTGAAGGAAAGACTGTAGAGTTCAGACCTCAAGCCCTACTGGCCTCTCAGGGAAGAGATACTTTGCTTCTTCCTGCATCACTGGTAAAGATTATGTCAATTAGGACAACAATATAGTTAAATGTGTCCTGTGCATTGCAGATATTTTGAGTGGCACATTTACTAAATGTGTATTTCTATAAAATATAAGATTTGACTGTAACAGTTGCAAAGAGCTACATTTTGATATAAGTCTGGCTTTATTTTCAGTAAAAAATGCAATCTATTGATTCAGACACATTCTGCTAAAAATATGGAATTTACTTCTGTTTGTTCTTTGTGGTTAGAGTTGTTTAAGTACCTTTTTCTCTTTCATTCAAGCCCTCCAATAATTATCCAAGGATTTCATTTTAAAACGTTTAGCCATGCAGTGAAGTACAGAACTCACACAGTTACTTAGTGTCTTTAAAAAATAATTTCTCTCTGAAAGCTGCTTTGCCTTCCTGTGGCTCACAGTGTTAGAATTCTCATTTTTGTGAAGGGGAAAGGGAGTCCATGTGCAAGGTTCAAATAATTCATTTTCTTTGGCTGACAATATAGGCTTTCATTACAAACCCCAGATTTTTCATAGTACTGAAGCACAGCTGGTGTTCTTTGAATGAAGGAAGTTGATGTTTCAAATTCTTTGAAGCTTCAGAACAGTTTGAGCTTGATCATGTGTTTTTTTGTTGTTTTTTTTTTCCATGGTAAACTGGATTATTCATAGGAATCTGCTAATGAGAAAGGAAGCTTGTCAAGTCTCCAAGTATGCTGTGACCTACACTGTGACTATCAGACAACTTGATTAGAATTTAGGGGGTTTTATGCATACACATACCCACAACCGTATTATTATATGTGTCTTCCCTAGCATATCTAATGAAGCACATACATTTTTTACCAAGAAATGGCAGAGGGAGAGCATATCCCTGCAATTCCTCAGACACAGACTACTGCAGAAGAATTCAGGGATCAATATTTCTTTTTTTCAACAAGGAAATTTCAAAACTGCTCTTTGTCCATGGATAATAAGTTCTCCAACACAGAATCACAGAAACATTTCTGGTTGGAAAAGACCTCCAGGATCATTGAGTCAAACTGTTATCCCTATTCTACCCTTAAACTATATCCTCAAGTACCACATCCAAACGACTTTTAAACACATCCAGGGTTGGTGACTCAACCACCTCCCTGGGCAACCCAACAGCTTCATTTTAGGCACATTTTTCCACAAGCCTCAGTTTGGACATAAATTCCTAACAGGTAAATGCAAACAATCTTCTGCTTAATGCTGAAAAGCAAACTAACTCCTCAAGAACAGATAAATATCTGCCCAGACAGATGGACAGCTGTGCTGCATCACATTGTGAACTTCTGAATGGCCCTCAGGGTCAGAGCCAGCAACTGCATTTCCAGAGCAAATCAGGAAATTCCATGTATTGATAATTATAGTAGGCTTGGCTATGGAGGAAATCAACTTTATGACTGAGCTAATCATAAAGCCTAGCATTAAAGCCCTAAAGATTTAAATCTAGACTAATACCAATTAAGATTTGAGGACTTGGACAGATACTGTTAGCAGCAAATTTTCTGCAGTGGTTGCCTTATTTTAATATGCTGTGGCCTTCCACAAGTTTCCATACTCTTTCATTTCTGTGTGTGGTTAATGCAGATTCATTCGTCATCTTTCCACAGTTTTGGACAATTTCTGACATCTACCACACAGCATAATTATTCTTGGGCTGATACTTGCCTCTGAGTTTACCTTGAGGTGCTGATGGAAAATTCCATAAGAAAGCACATTCCATGACCAGTGACAGAACAGCCTAAGCAATACAGATAATACCTGAGAGATTGCAAGTCATCATGAAAAGAGTGATACGGATTTTGTCATGGTGGTTGTTAAGCAAGCAATTCAGGGTCTCTCTAAAATGAATTAATTAAGTACCACGCTATATTCTTAGATACATGAAAAACAACTTCACGTCTGAAATGCTGGCATGGGCAGGGAAGTTTTTATTAGGATGTGGACTTCTCTGTCCATGTCTTTTCCTGTTCTTATTTTTGCCACGAGAGAGGCAGGTGTTAGCAAAGCACCTGGAATGATCTTGCATGTGGAAGAAAGAGCCCGTAGAAGTTTATGGGCTTGCAATTGTTGGTGTAGTACTTTTTGTCCTGGGATTCATGCTGTCTCCTAAACTCATTACACTTAAGATGCAGAACGATTGAAAACAATGACTCTTAAACCAGGAGGTATGCACTGATGCCATTTGATATGTCTCTTATTTGCTTGCTCTCATAATCTAAGGTTACAGTATTCCCTTTTTCCGTAGTAATGTACTTGGTCTCAGTTCAAGAAATGGGAAGAAGTCCAGAAGAACACTAAGAAGAAAAGAAAGCCTGAATAACTGATGATCTAAATGAATGAAGTTCAATAAATATCAGACAGAGCTGACAAAATACTTCAAAGAATCAGTATCAGAATTCAGAATTTATTGCTGAGCCAGTACCCTTTTTTAGTCTGAGAGCAATAGCTTTCTGTTTGCTATAACAAGGGACTTTCAAAGTGATTGGATTTTTCCTAAGAATTTTACTCAACTACTAGAAGAAATGATCCACGCATACATATCACCAAAAAAATGGTTTCAGACAATTCGGAAGCTGCTGAAAATTTTTCACTTGCAAATCAAGTAGTTAATTATGCTAATCTCTGAAAAGTGACAATAAACACATTTTTCATTTCTAAATTGTCGTTGGTTTTTTTTTTTTTCAGCCATCCAATGGCTGAAAAAGTAATATGCGTTGCTAGTTTCACTTTCTGCCTTGAAACTTCATTCTCTGAGAGCAAGTCAGTTTTACTGTAGCTTCCATTTCTGATACGTTATTAAAAATAGGCAAAATGGTTTACAAAATTAGTTTAGTTTTCAGCCAAAATTAAAATGATTCATACCTAAAGCAATGGACAAGGCACAGAAAGGTAGAAATGTTCCTATCCAGAAGACTTAGGGTGAGAAGTGCTATTACACATTGATGTTCAGCTAATGTTTGATTGCCAACGTTTTCTTTTTTTTTTTTTCCTGAACAGTTTGATGCAGACAGAGACGAAGAAGAAGTGTTCTTTGACATAAGTTCAGCAGTTGACAATAAATTATTTGCAAACAAAGAGGCTACAGCAGGTGAGTTAATGTAAGGTTTTCCAAACCCACATTTTTACACTGCATCTGACACTGGTGGAATGCCTTTTTCACATTCCTCAAGTACAGATGTATACACTGTGGCAAAGTCTTGACTAACCTCAAAAATCTCCAGAGCCCTCGGCAAATGAAATCTCTTTACACTTCAGGAGCTCATTCAGGCCACCTAACATAATTTGCCTACAAGCTCACCTTAAAATACTATGGGAAGTCCACTGAACAACTCTATTATTAATACAAAAACTTCATGAGTTGATTCATTCCAGTTGTCAGCTGTTTCAGTTCCAGATGATACCCCACAGTGTTGACCAGAAAACCAGTCCTAAGAGATTAATGGTCGTACTTTCTCCCTAATAATTGGTACTAATTCTGAAATTGTGTGTGAACATAAGTCAGACATTTAATGATTTTATTTATATATGTATTTAGTATTTCTGCTTGCCAAAGCTAGAATTTCTTCAAAGAAAAAGCCTTTGAGGGACAAAGGACTGCAAAAGGAATTGAAGCTAAAAATCAAAGCAATGAAAATCCATAACAGCTGCCAGAAATGTTTTGCTTGAGGGGAACAGAAAAATGTTCCTTGGTAACATCATGACTTCTTCCCTTTATAGATGGTATCTCAGCCTGCCTTCCTGGTAGACCATGAGGGTTACACTGGTAGATTAGGACACAAATGTTTTGGCAAATGAAACACAGGCAAAAAAGGAAAATACCAGGTGAAATTTCTTCTTGTAAAATTTCCTAACTTTATTAAAATGAAGATCAGCTACTATGGTGAATCAGCAGATATGCTATATCTGATTTCTCCTCTATTTAAGGGAAAACTCATCCGCCATAAATTGTTAGACAAGGTAGGCTTCTGTTCACTTTTGGGCTCCCCAGAGAGGGAGCCAGCAGAGGGCTATGAGGATGATTAGGGCACTGGAACACTGCCTGATGAGGAGAGGCAGAGGGACCTGGGCTTTTTAGTCTGGAGAAGAAAAGAATGAGAGGGGATTTAGTCAATGGTTATAAATATCTGAGGGCTGGGGGTCAGGAGGGAGGGATCAGGCTCTTCTCACTTGTTCCCTGTGATAGGACAAGGAGCAGTGGGTGTAAGTTGCAGCACAGGGGGTTCCACCTCAACACAAGGGAAAACTTCTTTACTGTAAGGGTCCCAGAGCACTGGAACAGGCTCCCCAGGGAGGTTGTGGAGTCTCCTTCCTTGGAGACTTTCAAGGCCCATCTGGATGCGTTCCTCTGTAATGTGTGCTAGATTGTATGGTCCTGCCCTGGCAGAGGGATTGGACTTGATCTCCTTGGGTCCCTTCCAACCCCTAACATCCTGTGATCCGAAGCCTTCCAAGCACAATGCAATCTAGTTGTAGCAATGCACTTGTTATCTATTCTTTGACAAAGTGGGGATTACTTTTTCCTATTAGCAAGAAATTTGCAGAAAGCAGTGCTTCAACAGAAAGACTAGATCACATTCTGAAGATTCCAAAGGTGAGTCCAAGCTAGCTGGCCACCCATAAAACTATTTTTCAGAATGCTCAAAAGAAGATTAAAATGAATTATCAAGGTGGGAGTGAGCAGGGGTGGGTTGGGGCAGGGGTCTGGGTTTGAGAAGGATAAAAAGTGCATTAGCTCAAAAAAGGTTTCTAATGGTCAGCTTTAACATAAGATACACACAAGAATAAAGGCTAAACAGCTTTTTCTGTTAAGTGGCATACTTACCTCTTTTGTGCTTACTGATTCTAAACCTAAAATGGTATTTCCAGCATATAGCATTGTAATGATAATTGTCTGTGTGTTCCCTAATTAAGTGAGCTAAGTACTGGAGAAAAGGAAAGAAGTGGCATGGAGGTGCTAGCTCTGACAAACAGACTGACAAAAGCTAAACAATTTGCACAAATTGATTCTGGGTGAGTTCCAGTTAGTTCCTTCAAAGTCTAATCTACTTACTGAATTCCTCACTAAAATAATTGTAGGGCTATGAGCTTTATCAGAAGCCACACCATGATTGTCTAATCGGTCTAACCTGAGCAGAAACAATAGTAAGGAGATTTGAAGTAGGATTTCTAGGGGTCCTATGAGACCAGCTGTTTAATTTCCAAATGTCTCAGTTCCAGCATTGCCTTGATCTCAATTTCTGTCTTTTAGCCTTATTAGTGATATTTCAATATATTTTGTTTCCTGGTAGCTAAGATAAACATAATATTTCTAATATTTTCATGCCTCCAGTAATTTGGATGTAATACCTGTAAAATCCAGTTGTAATTGAATGTGCAGCAATATGTGGAAAGAGAACAACCAAATATTTTCATAGATTAAAATACAGTTTTCTCATTGTCGCCTTCTACAATGTAAGAAGACTGTTGCTAAGAGCAACAACCTGTCATGAAACTCAATAGAGTATAGATGCAATAACATTTGTATTAGAAGCATCTTACTGTGAGCACAATTAAAATGTAATCATTTTAATGCTAGTCAGTCCTCCAGTAAATTATTTCTATTACATTCCACTTGAAATCTATCTTCTAAGCATTTGTCTTGCCCAAGTGCTTATAAGTAGCATGGATTAATTGAATGTGCTTCAGAGAATGTTCCAAAACATAAGAATAATTTTTTTTTTTTTTTTTTTTTTGGTGGAGCTTAAATGTGCTGTTAAGAGAAGTAACAATGCTTTACAGGACACTCTTAGCTTCTTTTCATGACAGTCAGTGTTGAATGGTGCAAATGCTGTGGTTGTTAAAATAAGAGTATGGGCATATTTAAGCCAAGGAACTATACTGAATAGAATTGCTATTGGGAGTTGGAAGAAGTAATAGATTTAAGCAAGGATTTGAAATACATTGGCTGATTTGCCAAAACACAAATGGTCCAAGGAGCAGACTTCACTGATTCACATGATGAGGTATATATATACCTTGTTATGGGAAGATAATTTAATTGCAGATTAATTTAGACAGATCAGTACAATTTAGTTTCATTGTATAAACAAATGTAGTGAACAGTGCAAAAGTGATGTTTGACATTTGTGCTCATGAAGATTTAAAAGCAATCACACTGTTAAAGAAAGAGATGTGCACGCAGACTCGGAACACTGAATTATTTTATAGCACCAAAGACATTTCCAGCTGTGATGTTCTTGTATTCTAGGGTGCATTTCTGTGGCAGGAATCATAGAATCAGTCAGAGTTGGAAGGGACCACAAAGATCATCTTGTTCCACCCCCCCTGCCAAGGGCACGGACACCCTACCCTAGATCAGGCTGGACAAAGCCTTATCCAGCTTGGCCTTAAACACCTCCAGGGATGTGGCCCCAACCACCCCGCTGGGCAACCTGTTCCAGGCTCTCACCACTCTCATGCTGAAGAACTTCCTCCTCACATCCAACTGAATCTCCCCACCTCCAGCTTTGCTCCATTCTCCCTAATCCTGTCACTACCTGATAGCCTAAAAAGTCCCTCCCCAGCTTTTCTTTAGGCCCCCTTCAGATACTGTAATCCCACACCAGCATGTAACAGCCATAGCCTCTCAGTTTTCCATGTGTAGTTCATTTTAGGAGCAAAAAACAATCCATAAAACACAGCATAAAATTTAAAAGCACAGCCTCACAGTCAGGGAAGCAACTGAGCACAGCCCTGCACCCCCATGGTGAGCAGGAGAGTCGTTTTCCCTGACTGTCAGACCTGGTAGGGATGGCTCCTGTCAGCACGTCCTTGTACAGCTGCAGCCACCATTAATTCAGCTTGTCCTTTGTTGGATCCTCTTGGGTTCCTAGTAAAACTTTATGAATGCTGCCTTTAGTGTCAAGATAGAAAGCCTGGCAAAAAAAACCAAAAAAATTGGAATGCATTGTAGCTGATCTGCTGTTTCTCTTTTTTTTCCCTTAGCAGCCTGCATCTCTCTGGAGAGCTGATTATTCAGTTAATGGAGATTTAATTAAAAAACTCCGAATGATTTATCTTTTAATTGTGCAGTGCTGTGCCAAATAAAAGCCTACAGAAAAAAAAAAAAAGTAAGAAGGGCACATAAAAATGACCAGGTTTCCTCTACCTCAACTTCATGTCCACACTGAAACTGAGGAAGCCTATTTTAAGTCGTTCAGTCAGGTGCGAGCAAACCGTTTCTCCACAGCAGTAAAGGTTTCCACATATTTTCTTTTCTTTTCTTTTTTTTTAAAGCTGTTACATTTCCCCTTTTGAAATTGACACAGTTACTCAGATTGTTTGCAATAGGTTCATACAAGCTGTAAGTCACCCAAGAGCTGAGATCATCTGGTGGAATGAGGCATCCCTTGAAAAGGAGTTAAGGCAACTCAGACAGCGCCTTCCTCCCAGTGGTAAACCAATTAGGGTGTTTACAGCCTAGTTCTCTGTATACCGACATATCAAAGGAGAACCAATGCAATTTACTCAGAAAAGGCAACGAAACTTAGGATCAGCTGTTTTGTTGGTGGAGCACAAGATGTGCAGCCTGCAGACTCCTTGAAAGCAGCAGGCTGGGTCTGCTTCCAAACACTTCAGCCAGTCCTGCTCTTTTCCTCAAGCCAGCATTTCGTGTTTCTTCTTTGACAGCTGAATGTTGCCACAAGTTTTGCATACTATATTGCCAATTAAAACGTATGCTTAGAAAACCTGATCTGTGTTTTGAATTATCCACGCTTTCTACTACCATTCTCCTCTTGGCTCTGTCAGCAGCTTTGCCTGTCGCCAGGATTACTGATTACCAGCATGATGAAGAGTGGCGATCTGGTACCCTTCTGCTGCTACACATACTCACGATGAATTAGTAGCCTCTTGTCCTCATCTAGAGGACACCTGTTTTAGTAAGGTTTTATTAAAAAAAAAAAAAAAAAAAAATCAGCAAAGCATTCTCCCTCCAACAACAAACCTGAACTGCAGGACACCAGGCTACTTGTCCTGAACTGCAGGATAGCAGGCTACTTGTTTTACTTACATGTCCCCTCACAACTTCAGCTTGTCCTGGGAGTAGCCATTTGCTTCAATTTATTTCTGGCAGGCTTGTCTTGAGGCAATTTGAGAAGGGTAGAGAAGTCTGTTTACTGTTCAGTGATAGATGGTTATGGGTTTTGTTAGTTTGCACCAAACTAAGCAAGAAAGGAAACAAATTTTCCTGACCTTCCTTGAATATACCCTAGAAAGGAGTTATGCTTCCCCAGGGAAGCTGGTGTCCTACTTAAAGGGGGAAAAAAAAGGCATCTTAAGATGCTTGACCATATTAAACTTGTATAACCATTATGGCTTTTATCTCTTAAGATATATTATGCATGAGATTTCACTTTCAGCCTGACCTTTACATTTTGGTTTGTGGCACCATATTTCATGCTAACATTTTCTAGCTAAGGATACTTTGTAGCAGAGTGACAGTTAATCAAAATACTTGCACACAAATGGCTTTAAAAGTGATTAATGTGTCACAGTAGGCCAGCACTTGTGACTGAGGCTCTAGTTAAATTACATTATCAACAATGACATGATGTTAAGAGTGAGATAGCAGCTGGGTAAAATAAATCTTTAAAAATTAAGAGTGGCTCAGCAGTTGTGACTCTGTATGGCTGTGTGTATTTTTATTTTATTTTACAGACAGGCATTTTCAAAAGACCATAAAGTGTATATGCCAGAGATCATGCTCTGTGTGTATTTATTTTACATATATATATATATATATGGCATTCTATAGAAACAAGTATAAGCCCTTTCTGGTTTTGTGTTTTTTGGTTGTTTATGGCATTATATGGGAACAAGTATAAACCCTTTCTGGTTTTGTGGGTTTTGGTTGTTTATATATGTATATATGGCATTCTATAGGAACAAGTATAAGCCCTTTCTGTTTTTTTTTTTGTTTGGTTGTTTTTTTTAAATGGCAAGCTGCTACAATATACATGAATATTAGAGGGGGAAAACTAAAAATAATCCCCAAACACTGGTAGATGGTAGACCCAAATAATTTTCTGCTGTCTTTTATGTAGCCCAAAGAGTTGCGTCAGAGATTAATTTGACAGCAATTGTAATATTAATTGTGAACTTACACACCCTGGAATTAACATCTCTACCAGGCACTTAGGCTTTAGTTGTCATGACTTCCAGTTCTTGTCTTCTGTTCTCTCTCACACTGAAATTTAGTTCACCACCTACATAGATCATCACTAAGTAAACTCCAAAAAGCAAACTACAACAGATAATACATAAAAGCGACTGGCACAGATTGAACTGTAAAATCTGTTATTGATTGAGCTTGTTACAGAGATCCAACCATACAAGCATGTCGAATGGTTAGAAAATAGTATCAGGTCAACAACAGTCTTAAAGCTGTGCATCCTCTAGTGCTTGCAGGAGCATTGGGAGAGGGAACTCAGCAAGGAGTGAGTTGTATTCTTTTCCTCAGCAATGATCTTGTCTGACTAAGGACATGCAGACTCAATATCATTCACCTGGATACCAGAGCATAAATCAGTGGTTCCTTGGATCCCAGGTTTTTTTATACAGGCAATTGGAAGTATTAGGCATTCTATCACATAAAGTGAAAATCTCCAATCTGGTTCTGAAGATTAATTTTCTTTCCTATTTTAGGGCCAAATGAACTTGATTGCAGTCTGATTATGGATTCTGGAGATACTGTTTATACAGAATTTGACTTCGAGGACCAGGTAATTTTATGTATTGATATATGGTCTCCCTCTAGACAGTTTTCTTGTTTATGTGTATACTGAGCTATACAATTTGTCTGAACAAGGTGGTGGAAGTTGAAGGGTACCTAAGTCAAAGGACTTGCAATGTTGAATTAATTCATGGTACATAGAGGCTACTTTCTGGTTAAGAGAGGATTAAATATAATAGTGGTAATTAAGAACCCAAATCTTCCATTACTGCTGAGCTTCATCTGCAAATTTTTAAATGTCAGCTAATGAACAGACTGACAATGACTGTCTTCAACTGCAAGTTGATATTTTTGATACTTACTAGTGAAATCTTTTTAATGTATTTCCATTCTCAATGAATACTTTGGTAACCAGTTTGTTTGAGATACCTTATTCAAGTATTAAAAATAAGAACATGCACAAAAGGAGAAAATAATTGCAACCACATTCCTGTGCCACCTAATTTATGAATTGCTGCAAGGAAATAATATGTATAGAGGGAAAGAAGGCAGTGGAGATTACCATAAAGTCATAATGCCATCTAGCTACCCAGTCTGAAAAACAAAATTAGGAATTACTCTCAGGAGAGGAGAGGAGATCTATAACTGAGGTGTAAAGAACTGCTCACATTCAAAACTTGAGCTCATGTTGTCTGGGGCAGAGATTTAATACTCCAGTGATTTACCACACACTGTTTACAAAACGTGTGAAGCACCAACAACCTTTACTCAAAGAATCTCAAGTGGAAAGGGAACACGTGCTTGGATACAAATGTGTCATGCAGTGATGTTATTGCATAGGAAATCTGTCATGAGAATGTGGGGGATGAGAAGGCTTGTTTCTAAGCAACCTTACACAGCTGAGCTACTAAAAATGGCTGCATTTTAGCAGAATGTCTTGGTAGTCTCTGAACAAGAGGAGTTGGAGGTCAGAGCAGTACACAACGTGTACTAAAGACAAAGCCAGAGCTGGAGAGTAGTATCATTTGGCACAGCCAAAATGAATACACGCAGATACCTCTGCATTTCATGATTCTTGGAGCAAGCCAGGAAAACCTGCAGTGCAAACTAAGCCAACAAAGAAGTTATCAGAGTTCTCCAGATGTACGCTGCTCGTTCCAGAAGAACCTCTTACTGGCAGGCAGGAAAAAGGAGAGTGAGTGGTGTGCTTCCAACTACCATTGTAGCCATCAGCTCATCTAGGAGTCCTCCAAAATACAGCGAGATGATTTGAGAAACACTTGGTACCTCTTGTCGAAAGAGAAGCAATACTAACGCAGGTTAAGATCTGGCTCTTCGGGAGGAGTACACAAGGGAAATTGAATTAAAACTAACTCAGAAATAGCTTGAGCTTTGCATTGCACATTTTACAAATGAACATTCAATTAAATTCATGTAACCAGATTAAAGACAAGCTGATTGTTTTCTACTGGCTGTGCATGAATGCTTCAAGAACTGGAACACTTGTAATCATAAGTCCCTGCAGCACTGAAAGGCAGGAGGAGGCAAATAGCCACTTTTGAGAAAGAAAAAAAAAAAAGTAAAAATCAAATAAATACTTTTTTTTTTTCTCCAAACCACTAATAACCATTTTTATGTTCTTTCTCAGATCTGTGATTCTCAGATCCTGTATTACAGAAAGAATAATCTAGGTTTTTAGAATGGCTGCCCAAAAATATATCCTTAAAAAAAAAAAAAA
>VWZI01012340.1:24920-169667 GCA_013396835.1 Psilopogon haemacephalus | reverse complement strand
AAAAAAAAAAAAAAAAAAAAAAAAGGAAAAAAAGCAGACAGGACCTCTCATCAAGGCAGAATCAGTGTGGCAGCAATCTCTATAGCCTTTTCTGGATCAATCATTACACTACTCGTGACTTGACTGAAAACATTAAAACCTGATAAACTAAGACATTTCTGATATTTTCATCCATGTAAAGGCATCGGGAATATGTTTCTGGCCACTCATTTTTAGGTGCACCAACACAGCTTCCAATGAGGGAAGACCTGTGCTTTAGAAAGCATTCTCAATTTGCAAAATTCACTGTCCTGACTGGTGTCTGGTTTAATAAGGATTGTGTTTTGCTGTGGGAATGCTCCCAGGTGCAATGCAGGTTTTCGGTGCTCACTGCATTCATTTATACTTGCCATTCAATTTCTCAACTGTGCCAAAGAGTCTGTCAGTATAGTGCTGCTTATTTCCAGAGATCAGAAAAGTCTTCTCTTTAAGAATGGGGTTTTTAATTAGAAACCTGCCATTTGGCTTATTTCAAGCACATTCAGGCCAAAAGGAAGCATTGAAAAATTGGCAGTAGGCAATCATATCAAAAAGTTGCTCTAGAAAAGAGCATGCAATTATTTTCTTGTGAAAATAAGGTTTTGAGACAGTCTTAGCTAGTCTGAGAAATATTTAGACTAACTAGAAGAAAAAGTTGAAACATGCAGCAAGATAACTGTAGAGTAAATAAACTGCTGAATAAGTGCTTGTGGAGAACTTCAGAATTTGTAAAACATGAAAAAATGAAGTAAACTTCAACTAGACCCTCTGAAAATATACTTGGTCTCTTCTAATATTTGGAACGCAGTGTGAGAGAATTTTACATCTATAAAAGGAAGGAAGTGTGATTTTATGCCTCAAAAGGAAGTTACCAGTTCATTAGTGATTTGTATGTGGTGCTTGAGGATATGGTTTAAGGGTGAACTTTGTAGAGTAGGTATATCATTGGGATTTGATGACCCTGAGGATCTTTTCCAGCCTGAGTGATTCGGTGATGCATTTCCATGTCCTTGCATTGTCAGAATGCATTTCATTACGCATTTAGTTAAATGCAGTGGCAGATGCAAAGGAGAGATTGCCTTTTATTTGTTCCCAGGTGTCAAAGACCTAGGAAAGCCATGGGTAAAAATGAATGGAAGATAATAAAAGGTTTTCTGTTTAGAAGTGACAAGCAATCTATTGCATTAGGAAAACTGCATAAGTCAATCTTTACTGCAAGTGCAGAATGTTTTAGAGAATGTGACAGCTCTCTTGAAAAGCCACAAGCAAGACCAAAATGAAGCGGAGGTGAAAGCCCTCAAAGAGACCTGCTCTCATTCTAATGAGAGAAAACAAGCTCTTGATGAAAAGTTGCTACCATGTAGTGACAATTCTTAAAGCTCACTGTCATTTCCCACACTCAGCACATCTAGGCTTTAGGGAAGCAAAAGTAAAGCTTTAAGTGAACCAATGAAAACCAGACTCCATTACTACCAAGATTAGAACAACGTTTCTGGCCTGTCTTCATTTCATAACCATAGCTTGAAACCTAAAAATTCAAGGGAGAAAATGAAAAGATTTTTCAATTTGGAAGCAGAACACAAATATTAAAAAAAAAAAAAAAAAAAAACCCAAAAGGNAAAAAAAAAAAAAAAAAAATCCCAAAGGGCAACAGCAAATTAGCAGCCTTATTTAACTAAAACTCTGTGGATTAAACCAAAGAAATTTTTCTCCACTTACTATGTCTCCTATCAGTTACCACTGTGTTTTTGTTCCATTTTCTCTACATCAAAGATTCAATCAAATAACGTGTTTCACCCTTAAGGCACAGTACTCCAGGGCTTGACATTCCAATACAATAAAGAACAAACTGCACACCTCCTTCAGCAGGATAAATTTTCATTGGAACTTCTAAGTTAGATCAGCATTGATATAAGTTGTTAAAGGGGTCAGATCTAGTGTAATCACATGCATTGTCTTCTCTTGAGAAGAGAAGGAGCCTCTGGTGTAACAGCAGCTACATTCCTATATGCTATGCAGTATTAACCATTCTAGGGCTTCATAAAATGACCAAGAGTATCCAGAAGATGACCAAGAGTATCCAGAAGACAGTTGAGCTTTTACTGCTGAGCATTTCTGCAGTATCAATTTGAGCTACTGATTCTGGTTCTGCAAGGAAATTGATTAAAACAGTAGTATGCAAAAGAAAAAAAAAAAAAAAAAAAAAAAAAAAAGGAAAAAAAAAAGGGAAAAAAAAAAAAAAAAAAAAAAAAAAAAAAAAAAAAAAAAAAAAAGAAGGGACTCCAGGAAACTCAGAGGATGATTATGAAACTGTTCCCTCAACATTTGTTTTTCTTAAAGAGCACAAAAAGATGGAGTCAAGTCTAGTGTAAGGATATCTGCAAAAAGAGTCAGTGAATAAGCATCTAAAGAAATGAAAAAGCTGGAGAGGTAGGCTTAACTGTAGAGAAAAGATGTTTAATAGAAATGTACTGAAATCAATGAACAATCTGTTCAGTTCAAGTTGCCATGGAAACTACCCTATTAAATGCTTTAAAAAAAAAATCAGTTCTAGAAACAAAGTACTACAGTTTGCCTGTTACAAAGTGCTGCCTTAATAAGCTGAAACCAAGTTTATTTTGGTGCTTCTGTATGATTTTTGTAAGCTTCAACAGTTATTTTTCCTTTTTTCAAAAATCACCAGGCGTTTGAAAGAAATGCCTACTGTTCTGTTTTACCCCATGCCAACCATGGAGAAATGAGGAAGAAAAATCATTGCATACTCCATCTGCATTTTATTCTTTGGAATGGTAGAAACAGTTGTTTACTTCTTCCTTCAGAACACTAATTCGGATTTACTTTGTGGTGGTACATGTATAAGGGGGGACTGGACTGCTAAGGTTAATGGAAGTTTTTGCATCCCTATTTTAAGTCTGATTTTGAAACAAAAATTGGCTGCCGGCACCTCTGGTGGGCAGTACGGGGCACAAGGACTTGGCTGCAAGGATGTTAAGCGCATGAAAACTCTCAGGGATGTAAACAGCAGTGACAGCATCATTCCTCAAGATGGGCAGCATTTATGCTCTGCTGAATACTTTCATAATAATTTAGGAAGCTCTTCTCTGTGGTTTGTGAAAACCGTAGAAAAAAAAGCATTGCAATTTACAGTGTCTCACCCTCAGAATCACAGAAGCATCCAGGTTGTAAAAGACCCTCAGGATCACCAAGTACAACCTATAACAATGCTCTACAAGATTCACCTTAAACCATGTCCCTAAGCACCACATCCAAAACGACCCGTAAACACATCCAGGCTTGGTGACTCCACCACCTCCCTGGGCAGCTCATTCCAGTGCCTCTCTCAGACAAAAACTTTTTCCAAACGTCCAGTCTAAACCTACCCAGCCTCAGCTTGACACCATTGCCCCTTGTTCTGTCTCCAGTTACCTGTGAGAAGAGCCCAGCACCAGCCTCTTCACCATGTTATCTACTGAATTGTAGGAATTGCCTCATTTTTCTAGCCAGTAGCACCAGGACAGTGCTGTTCACACTCCCTTGCTCCTCTGCTGGCAAACCAAGGTGTTACCCTTTCAAGCACAAAATACAACTTCACAGCTACGATTATGGCTTCTGCAGTTTCTTCTTCAACCTTTGCAATCCAGAGAACCCGCATAATTCTTGGGGAATGTCAGGCTTTCCACAGAGTTGATGAAAATGGAATCCAAATCAGAACATTCTGAATAGCACCTAAAGCTGATAAATGAATGCAAGGTGTATTTTAAATCAACCCTTTCCACCTTTCTTGGTTTAGGCACTTTACTCAGGGCTGTGGATGGGCTCTGTTCACATAGTCCAGCATCCCTAAAGACAGGTACCAAGGACTTGCCTTAAAAATATTTGTAGCAGCAGTTATTATATTTTAAAGCACTGAAGAAGGAACAGCTTTTTATAAAACATATTAATATTTCTTAATCACTAAGTTTAAGTCCAAATCCATAGTACAGATTTTAACATGTGTGTATTACACCACAGTGATTGCAAGGATGCTATTGTACTAGACAGGATACAAAACTGCTCTTCAGCTAAATTACTTCTAATGTACTGAAGTGGAAGAGTGGCTTTTCTGGGTGCATTGGAAACACTTCAAAAACAATTTTTTTTTTTAAATCCTGTATGTATTTTCAGGAAGCCATATGCTTCCTGTTTGGTGTCTTTTTACTTTTTATGGATCCCGTGATTGTGCAGTCAGCTTTAGTCAATTTGGGCTTAAGGACCAGTCAAAAGGAGTGAGAAGTGACCTATTTTTAGAATTCCTTCACTGCATCTCAGATCGGTGAACCGTTTCTTCCCGTAGTTAAATTCTCTCTTAACAGAGAAGTTCTTTATAAACACTGTAAAAGTTCCTTATTGAAAGTTACGGAACATAAATACGTGTTTTAGTAAACCTAGAATATATTTGATCAAATGTGAAGAAAAGAAGATCTTTCAGGGATAAATTTTGAGCACAGCTGTCAACTTTTATCTTGATATCAGTAAATCATACAATGTGAGGCCACATGCTGTTCTTATTTTTACAAGACCCTACTCTGTGCCAAGTTCTTACTCTGTTTTTCTCCTTTTTGGAAATTGAATTGAGACTGGCCAGCAGAAAAGTATTTTTCATTGGAACTTGTAAGAAAAAACAAAACCAACAGCCCACACACAACAAAACAAAATAACCTCCAAGCCAATAAATTCCAACTCTCAGAAGCCTATCTAACAGTTCTGGGCTGAGAGAGACTGTTCATATAGTGTCAATGGTGCATGACTTGAGGGATCCATTCATTAGGATTGCCACTAGCAGTCTGAAAAAAAAGGGATCTAAGCAGTGCTAAGTTTGTAGTTCAGATGCACTGGAAGGTCCCCTGCTGCACTTCTCTGCTGTAGCAGCTTTACGTAACAAACCCCCACCCCCTCCAGGAGAACTGATACTAAGAAACATAAATACACCACACTGATGAGAATCATTTAAGGAGTGATGTAGACTTACAGGGAAAAAAAAAAAGCTAAAGGAGAAATAGGTGGTGACAGGACTAGGGGGAATGGAGCAAAGCTGGAGGTGGGGAGATTCAGATTGGATGTGAGGAGGAAGTTGTTCACCATGAGAGTGGTGACACCCTGGAATAGTTTGCCCAGGGAGGTGGTAGGGGCCCCATCCCTGGAGGTGTTTAAGGCCAGGCTGGATGAGGCTCTGTCCAGCCTGATCTAGGGTAGGGTGTCCCTGCCCATGGCGGGGGGTTGGAAATAGATGATCCTTGTGGTCCCTTCCAACCCTGACTGATTCTATTGTTCTAAATAGTGGTAACTTCTGGCAAGAATTTTGTAGCCACTAGTCTTTCTGTTAATATAGATCTATTGAACTCTAACTCAATACTGTTTGCGACAAAAGTGTTTAAAAATGAGCAACAGATAATAACTATGCACAGAAAATATGGATATGGAGTGTTTCATGTGTCCATCTTTGTGTAATTTGGATATGGAATGTCCTCAAAATGCAAATATATTAAAAAAAAAAAAAGAAACAAGCTCCAGATCTTCTTCAAATTAGATAGAATTCTGTCTCCTCTAGTATAGCCTTTTGAATCTAAGTCTTTGGTTTACCAGATCACTCCTCTATTGCTCTGATCAAGCAAAATAGTGCTATCCTACTGGTTGATAAATTTGCACCTAAAAGTTGATTTCTTCAAATTTTTTTCCCCCAATTTTCCAGCATCTGGAAATCAAAATAAAACTAAGTACATTTTGTTTTCATTTTCATGTTTTATAATCATTTAACATTTGTTGCTATGTATTTTTTATCAAAAGACCCTACAGAAGTTTTAAAAAGCAAAAAAACCAACACCCACCCCCCCAACACTAGAGCAAATGGATTGTGATTTCCCCCCTCCAAACTACTGATAGGTGTTGTGCCGGGGGAGGTATATGCTGGATATTAGGAAGAAGTTTTTCCCAGAGAGAGTGATTGGCATTGGAATGGGCTGCCCAGGGAGGTGGTGGAGTTGCCATCCCAGGAGGTGTTCAAGAAAAGACTGGATGGAGAACTTAGTGCCATTGGCTAGGCCTGGGTGATAGGTGGATGATCTTGGAGGTCTCTTCCAACCTGGCTTATTCTGTTCTATTCTTTGTGCTGTCAAGGGACAAAAATGACAAATCTGGAAATGAAAAAAAAAAAAAGGTTTTATGGCTTTGAAAGCCAGACAAATCTATTTGGTTTAGAAGTGTTAAAAATTACTTACTGTCTATATCTGCAAAGGTGTAAATTTGCTTTATTTTCAGAATTGGTAATAAGGTATATTAAAAAGAAAAAATGGCATAGAGATTCTTGTCATTGCTAAAAACCCAAACATAAAAAGGAATCATAGCGATCTAATGACAGCACTTTGTAGATGATTTTACAAAGACTGATTTTTTTTTCCACTTTCCAGTTGCACATACTCCAAACAAACAGAAGTCACCTCAGATAACGTTAGCACGCTGTTCTCTTACCATAGTTACTGTTAGTGTCTTTTGACACAAATAACTCCGCTCTTCTGAGCAGTACAAACTGTTTAAGATGTGTCTTTCAGGGAAAAAAAATGCCAATCACACTACTTGAAGTCTGAATGCATTCATACTGTACCTTGCTTCTTTTGCACATATTCATTAGATCTGGAACAGAGGAGGCCAGACCACAGCCACCCCAGCTTTCCAGAGGCATATTTTGACCCTCAGCTTGCAGAAAGCGGCTCAGCCACAAAAAGTGATCTGAATCATAAATCACTTTTAATAGCAAGCAACTGTATGGCTCATAAAATTCATTCCTGCGGACCAGTGCTCATACATAAAACCTGCAACTAACCCAGCATCTCTCATAAAAACTAAACCTTCACTCTTACAGGAAGAAAACGGGAATTTAGAACAGAAATTCCACAGTTAATGTCTGAATAACACAAATTTCTTCTGGTGCTTAATTCTGCCCATCTAAAGCTTACTCAGGACCCTTGCATTTTGCAGTATATGTAAGGGCATCACTCAGTGATTATTACATTCTCATAAATAGAGGTTGTGTACATCCTATCTGAAAGACTATTTTCTGTGATTAAGCCTAATCGAGCTAAACACAAACTAAAGCCACACAGACTGGACAGACCAGACTCTGCTGAAGCAAATAAGATTTATTATCCAGGTGGTGCTCATACTGCTTTCTGATTCCCTAAACTGTTCTTAATCAATGAAAGAATTTGAGAGTTGATTTCAAGGATACTGGATGTAGACATTTGGAGATTTTGTTTAATATTACTATATTAAGTACTGGCAATTCAAATTCAGTAGCCTAAAGAGGTGAAAGCAAACACAGTCTCGAGTTGTGCCAGGGGAGGTATGTGCTGGATATTAGGAAGAAGTTCTTCCCAGAGAGAGTGACTGGCATTGGAATGGGCTGCCCAAGGAGGTGGTGGAGTCCCCATCCTTGGAGGTGTTAAGAAAAGACTGAATGGAGCACTTAGTGCCATTGGCTAAGGCTGGGTGATAGGTTGGAGTGGATGATCTTGGAGATTTCTTCCAACCTGCCTTTATTCTATTCTATAAATCTGAAGTCTTAAACTGAGTTCTGCTTCCAGTGTTTACACTGACAAGTGACCCTGTCTCTTTGCTAAAATGGAAACGATGCTCTTGCCTTTCATTCCCAAAGGAGGTACAGAGACAGTCTATATGGAAATGTAGTGTTCCCTGAAGAAATAAGAAATAAAATGCTACAGGAATACAAGTGTTTGGCATACCTGAGAAAAGCAAAGGGAGAATTACATAAGTACAGCATGCTGAAAAATGAGTGGCTATATAGCTACACTCCCAACAAAGGGATGCTTATGAGATCACCATAAGCAGACTAGACAGTCAGTTTTATACCTCTATTTTCTCCTGTATACAATATGTCATTCTGTACTAAAGTTATGTTTGTCTGCCTTTTTATTTTTTCTCACTTACACATTAACTTCAGTTCTCAACAAATACATCTAGGCAGACAAGTAAGTAGTTTTTTGTGTGCTTAAATAATTTGTGCCTGAGATGTTCCGTTTGAATATTTACATTCTCAAATTCAACCTTGAAAATTGAACATCATTTTAGGCAACAATCATGCTGTATTTTAAAGTCAGTCTCACGCTACTCCCTCTTTTCTCCTTGAACCGTGATTATTTAACATCTTCAGTGAAATTCTAGGAGGATCTTCTTGTTATATCTGTTAGTAATCTGAATAAAGTGTATCAGGCAGTCTTCATTGGTATTTTTAAGAAGCATTCAAGCAACAATTTCTTTTCCATGCCACAAAAAAAAAAAAAAAAAAAAAAAGGCTTACCAAGGCCTGGAGAAGAGATTATGATAAGAGAAAAGCATTCTCAGGTCATCAGGTAACAAACATTCACAGCTGTTGTTGTTAAGTCTTAATGAAGAAAATGTCATCATTAGATTTAAAAAAAAAGCTTTTAAAATGATAGGATTTAAGAGTCCTACTTCATTAATAGCAGAGTTCAAAGACCTGGAGACTTCTGTATCATTTCAGTATTATTTGCTGTTTTTGTAATTACGGAAATTAGTTCACAACCTAACAATGACAGGCAGTAAGTTAAACTCATTAACCTATGAAGTATCTGGAACCAGTCAGGTATTTGCTAATGATGAGCTAAATGAAGTCAGAATAAAGTCAGAAGTTGGCAGTTTCCAACTCAAAATGCAAATGTCAGATAAGAGATTGTTTACAGTAGCAAATTCCTATTCAGCAATTCTTTTAATGCCCCACTAATTGATATGCTTGCAGATCATATTTATCAATACATCCTGGCTCTAATAGCATCCGAAATCACAGACAACCCTTTCTTCAGAGCTCACTGAATAAAAAACTGTAATCTTCCTTACCTTGCTTTCAGCTAAATAGAAAGAGCTATAATGAGAACACTGAAACCGTTCTGCTGCTAAATCACTGTATTCCTGATGGCAATGTGGTGTAATATACTACTAGCAATCTAGAAAGTGGCAGAAAATTCTTATGCAATCACTTGCTAAGTCTAACAGTTATTTTCCAAAGCACTTTGGTAACCAGGCAGAATAGTGCTTTCAGCTGATACAGGTTAAAAATTATTCACAGTTTAGAGAGCTACGTGATAGAAAGACGCACTCTGAAATAGGTGTTGTGAAATGTAAGTATGAGGACCAGTCTCTGCCATTCCCTACAAGGGACTGCAAACTGCAAAGCTGGCTGCATACCCAGATCAGCGGAAAATTTTGCTGTTCTTTTGAAGAGATTGGGAGGAAAGGGTGAAGGGAAATGATTCTATGATGAATTTAAGGATAGAAAAGCGAAGACTGTTGAGGTACTGTAACGTGTCCAGACAAAGCCGATGAAGCTGGTGCAGGGCCTGGAGCACAAGACCTATGAGGAGAGGCTCAGGGAGCTGGGGTTGTTTAGCATGGAGAAGAGGAGGTCATTGCTGTCTACAGCTACTTAAAGGGAGGTTGTAGCCAGGTGGGGGTTGGTCTCTTCTCCAAGGCAACCAGCAACACAACAAGGGGACACAGTCTCAAGTTGTGCCAGGGGAGGTATAGGCTGGATGTTATGAAAAAGTTCTTCACAGAGAGAGATTGGCATTGGAATGGGCTGCCCAGGGAGGTGGTGGAGTTACCATCCCTGGAGGTATTCAAGAAAAGACTGAACGGAGCACTTAGTTCCATTAGGTAGGGCTGGGTGATAGGTTGGCCTGGATGATCTTGGAGGTCTCTTCCAACCTGGCTTATTCTATTCTATGCTATGCTATTCCATTCCATTCCATTCTCTGGTCATCAAAGCCAAATTAATTGTAGCTTAGCTGTTCTGAGCTTTTTTTTACAGCTCCCTAGACACCAGGCTTTCAGGAACTCTTTCTGCTCCTGATGGGTGTTTTTCAGTTCTGCCTGAAAAAAATGTTTTTGTAGAATAACATATTCTCTGAAATATGGGAAAGCTTATTTTTTTCATGGAAGTTTAGCAGAGCTGGTTGTCCCGATCACATCAAGCTGTGTACTGAGTTGTCTTACAGAATTATGAAACAGATGCCCTTCAGAAAAACTGGAAAGTTAAGAAAAGGCAAAAAGCAGTTCTTCAAAAAACAATATTCCTGCGTCTGAACAGCGAGCAGTTACAGGTGTAAACAGAATTTATTATTTGGATGTTCCGGGTTCTGATCATTGTTACTGTCAGACTCCCTGATTACCTGCTTTCTAATCATGCTTAGAATTCACTTTAATGACTTTTCCTTACGTGAGCATGGATTTTGGTTAGTTAACCTGTTTTCTATTAAAGAAGATAGACTTGGTCAAATAAAAGCAGCTCATGCCTTATTTAGCTTTAAAATCATAGAATCAGTCAGGGTTGAAAGAGACCACAAGGATCATCTAGTTCCAACTCCCCTGCTATGGGCAGGGACACCCTGTCCTAGATCAGGCTGCCCACAGCCTCATCCGGCCTGGCCTTAAACACCTCCAGGGATGAGGCCCCAAACAACAACCTGGGCAACCCATTCCAGGGTCTGACTCTAGTTTTTACATATGGAAAATATCTCCTCTCAGTCTTCTCTTACCAATGCTTATAAATATATAAAAGGATAAGGGTCAAGAAGGTGAGGCTGGGCTCCTTTTGGTGGTCCCCAGTGACAGGACAAGGGGAAAGGGGCACAAACTGGTACACAGGACAGTTCATTTAAACACAAGGAAAAAAAAAATCTTCACTTTGAGGGTGACAGAACACTGAACAAGCTGCCCAATTTGTTGTGGAGTCTCCTCCTCTGGAGACTTTCAAAACCGACCTGGATGCATTCATGTGCAAAGGACTCTAGGTGACCCTTCTTTAGCAGGGGGGTGGGACCAGAAGACCACAGGTCCCTGCCAACCCCTACCATTCTCTGATTCTGTGATATTTCAGCCATTCCTGGCTTAAACTGACCTTTATTATCACCTACTGCTCAGGGCAGCCCAACAGGGTTATGGAGGCAGTTTCATTCTGCAATTACAGGGAAGAACAAAGAGCAGTACTTGAAAGAAGTAGTGTTTCTTTCGTTTAACTGTATATTTGCAGCTGTGATCTTGATTTTTAGAGAAACAATTCTCTACTTCACGTCTATGATTATCATGATCCATAAACCTGCAAAGGCATGACAAGAAGCAGAATCTAAACATAGGCCTTTTATATGTAACATATCCTATTATTATATGGAAGGAAAAACATGTAGGGTTAATACTGCCACTGGAATCCCAGGAAAGAGATTCATCTCGTTTGATATTTTTTTTCCTGAACTACTTTCCTGCAAGCTTAGTAGACTTAATTGCTTTTTTTAAAATTTTGCTTTGCTTTTTCTTTTTTTTTTTCAAGATGACAGTTATCCTGATGCAATGCAATAGCCTAAGAATTACTGTAAACAGTAACAACGTTCTATGTAGCCAATGCAATGACACTTCAGCCTAATGAAGAGTACTTGTTTGGCCACAAAAAAACTGATTTTACTCCATCTGTGTGCTTCACTGCTGATGGAAACATGAAGACAAACCTGCAAGAGTAGTGCCAGAACTTTGTAAATTATTATGTCCATCAGTTTACCCATTCTACTCACCACACAGCTACACAAATCTCTAGCAGTGGCTATTTCTGACAGTATACTGAAACAACAGAATTAGAACTGTGAGAAACAACAGCTTGATAAAGTTTTATTAATTTGAGTGGACCAGCAAAATGTATTCCATGCTGATGTTACACACTGCTTACGTAGTGTGAAAACGTTACTTTCCATTACTATTATTGGTATTTTATAGTCTAGATTAAAGTGCTGATGTTATGAGTACATTGACACCACATAACTTACACTATGCCCAGCATATATACAATTCTGGTCTGTAAGAACAGCAAAGAATTCTAGTACTCTTACTGGCCAGGATTTACAATTCCTCATTGGAATTTTACTATGGAGTACGTAATGAGTTTTAAGTGGCCAAGCAATTCAGTACTGTCCCATGTGACATTCTTGTCTCCAAATTGAAAATTGAGGAGACTTAGGTTTGATGGGTGGACCCCTCAGAGAATAAGGGTTTGGCTGGATGCTTGTGAAGAGTTGCAGTCAGTGGCTCAGAGTCCAATTGCAGTCCTCAGAGGTTTGTACTGGGACCAGTACTCTTTAACACCTTTGTTCTGCCGTGGACAGTGGGTCTGGTGCACTTTCAGCCTTTCCCTCAACTCCACCACTATGTTCAGCTCTGGTGCCTCCAGTGTAAAAGATAGATCTGCTCAAGCAGGTCTAGAGGAGGGACACAAAGATGATAAGGGGGATGGAGAACTCCCCTGGAAGAATGACAGAGAACCTTGAGGTTGTTTAGCCTGGAGAAGAGAAGGTTCCAGGGAGACCTTATTGTGGTCTTAGAGTATTTAAAGGGGGGCCATAGGAAAGATGAGGAGAGTCACTGTCAGGGAACCTAGCAATAGGATGAGGGGTAGCAGTTCTAAACTGCAAGAGGGGAGATTTAGATTAACTGTTAGGAAGAAGTTCTTAACTGTGAGGGTGGTGAGGCACTGGAACAGATTGCGCAGAGAAGTTGTGGATGCCCCATCCCTGGAAGTGTTCAAGGACAACTGAAACAGCATTAACAGCATTTCTGTGATATTTTTAGCCATATCTTGAGAGATACATTAAAACTGAGAGGTCAAAATATGGAGAAGATACTGAGATACACAAATAAGGCGATATAAGAAGCAGTGCAAACTATGCAAAGATCCGTTTCAACTTGTCAATTTTTTCCTTAACAGGATGAAGATCAGTCAAGTTTTACTGGTTACGAGAGCACAGGAGGTGAGTTTCTTTTTCAGTGTCATTTGCCATTTGATTTTTAAACCTTTGGCTATCCCTTGTATTTTAATGCAGCTGCATTTCCTTAGAAGGTAAAAAGTGAATTCGGGCTGTTTCCATTGTGAAAGATATGTTTCAAATTATTTCATAAAATGAATTCATTTTAAATGCAGATGTAAGTGATTTAAGTCAAAGGCATAATAAAATTCTAGCAGGTCTAATGACTGGGAAAGAACTAGACCAGAAGAAACTATTTTTTTTTTTAAAAAACACAGTTTCAGTGAAAAGCAAGCCTGCAATACATACAGGAGCTTTGCTTCTAAAATAACAGTAACGACAATAATCTTAGGTGAAATCCAGGTACTTGACTGAATTTGAGACTAAAGGGGAATTTTAGACTGTAGCTCAGATGCTGTGCACTAAATATAAAATCTGAATGCATGCGGACAAACTTCTGTAGCAATTATGACCTAATAACTTATTCAGAGGAAAACACAAGGGCTCAGGAAGCACATTGTTACAGCAAGATGCATCTGCCTCTTTTTCTTTATTTTAAAAGAACTGATGTATATGTGCAAGGTCTAATTTTCATGTAAAATACCTTTAGCATATCTACAGTGAGAACTATGAAACTGGGAGGCAAATAGGCTTGTGGATAATAGCTTCTTTTGGAATGGAGAGCATTATAGCAGAAAGTAACTCGAGTAAAAGCAGACCACCTTACATGAGTGCTCCCCAATTCAATTGGGGAAAGTAGCTAAGATTAAAAACAGTAGCTCTTGTTCAACTAAACAATTTTTATTTTCATGTTAGACTTTTCAGAAGATCTGAGGAAATCAAACATAATTTTTATTATTGGTAAGTGGGATTCCTAATTTAACATTTGAAAAACCTGCATGCTGTTTAATTATATGATTTCTTTTAAAGTCTAGCAGAACTAGTCTATGTGTATAGACTAGACTCTTAGTCTTGACTCCAGGGGATCTTATCAATATGTATAAATGTCTGATGAGAGAGAAAGATGATGAGTGAGCCAGAATCTTCCCAGTAGTGTCCAGTGACAGGACAAGAGAGTCACAGAACTTCAGAGGTTGGAAGGGACCTCCAAAGATCATAGAGTCCAACCTCCCTGCCAAGACAGGATCCCCTAGGGTAGTTTGCTCAGGAACACATCCAGGCATAGAAGGAAACTCCACAATCTCTCTGGGCAGCCTGTCACCCTCACTGTAAAGAAGTTTCCCCTTGCGTTGAGATGAAACCTTCTACATTCCAGTTTGTAGCTGTTGCTCCTTGTCTTATTGCTGCTGAGCAGTGAAAAGAGATTGGCCCCATCCGCTTGGCGCCCACCCCTCAGATAATGGGTACAACTTCACCAACAACCTCTGAACACAAGAAGACACTTTTTTACTGTGAGAGTGGTCAAACATTGGAACAGGTTTCCCAGAGAGACTGCACAATCTCCATCCCTAGGTGTGTTCAAGGGACACAGTCTTCAACAACCTTCTTTGTTAGACCCTGGCGTAACAGAGTTATTAGATTAGATGATCCCAAGAGCTTCCTTCCAACCAAAAGGATTCTGTGAAAAGATAACATGTTTGTGTTCTATTCTTTTATCTTGTCCTGTCTTACACCAAATCCAGGTTGATTCAATTTATTGCAAACTTAGGGTACATGCTATGTGTTAAAGTAAAATTCAGTTACTCGTGAGTTCATTAAAGACTTTTAAGAGACACAGGGACAACACTTAATTTTCAGTCTTTAAGCAAACTGTAATTCTGTGCTCACTGATGTACATCTTTCCTCTTTTCACTGCAATAACAAATTTTCTTCTGTTCTGCCTCACATATTGGAACATTATTTCAGGGTTTGTAAAAATGCAGATTGCTTTTTAACTAGTGAAGATGCTCAAGGAAGTTTGCCTAGGAAATTGTCCATGGTGAGACAATAGTTTTCATTTACCTCTGTACTGATTTATCTCTCTTTTTTTTTTTAAAAGTGGGGTTTAATTTTAATTTATAATTTTTTTAAGCACCATCTACTAGTCATCTTCCAGCTTAAAACTGAAAGCACACCTTTCTCCTATTTATTTCTGCTCTTAAATCCATCTCAAGAATTTCTAACACATGTGTTCTAGGAGCAGAGGAAAATTCTTCTTAATTAAAAGTAAAAATTTTCTTTATTGGAAATATTCTGATGAAAAATTTGGCTGAGTCCAAAACACAGATTACTTTTTAACAAATCATGCAGAAAGATTTATGCTTTTCCCCAAAATACTCTCATCTCCACGGCCCATCCTCCTACTCCTGAAGGTTCCTTACAGTCTGATGTGAAGAGAGAGGGTTGGGTTGGTTGGGGTTTGTTTGTTTTTTTTTTTTTGTGGGTAACCAATATGAGATTTTTCACAATTGCTCATTTGGCTACAAATCCTGAATTTACTCCATCTGGGTAGTGAACGTAAATGGTATTTCCCAGAGATAGATTTATTATTCTTTGGAGTTGCCACAAACACTTTTTCCTTATGGCCTTTTGAGGCTGGTTAGTATGCCCTGGTCACTGGCTGATTCACTTGTGCCCCAGGTTTACCATTACATGCACTGCCAAATGCTTGCCATTTACCTAGGCAGGAAGGTTACCTTACATGTCAGCCAGAGGGCTGAAATCTGATCAGAAAGGCAAAAGAAAGAAAAAGGCAGAAGTGAAAAAGCACCACATGCTCAGTGGCTAAGTACTGCTTTGCAGTGGACAGTAGAAATGTTCATCCTGGGATACCTGACTAGAAAGCAAGCAGAGGAGGTGGCTTAGTGCACACTGCTGTAGAGAATTGGATGAGGAAAACTGTCTTGGTCTCAGGTGTCATTAAGAATATTTACTCATTGCATAGATCTGTTCATGAGGAGATAATAAGATGCTTATGTAGGTATTTTAAAACTAGAGTTCTGAATATGTGCGTTTGAGGTACTTTACAAGCTAATTGAAATAAGTGCACCATCTGCTATAGCTGAGAAGAGGCTGTTTATAAGACAAAAGGGAAAAAAACCCAGACAATTCTCTCCCCCACTAATTTACCTTGAAAATTGTCCAGAGGGAAAGGGGGAAAAAATAATCTAATCTAATTAGCAGTTAATCCCTACATTAGAACTAATGTAGGGATTAACTGGAATAAGAATCAACTCTGATTAATTAAGAAACAAAATACTTTATCCAGACAGCAAACAGAGGCAGGGTGGGGAAAAAAAAAAAAAGAATGAGGTAAAAACCAATAATTATTTTTCCTGCAAAGTAAAATTCAAGACAAAAATTATAATAATAAAAGATAATTTTGGGAGATGATCTAATACTCAAAACTTATGTACTCACAGCCAATCACTACCAAAAAAATTCACAACAAACCAACAAAAAAAAACCCTTCACCACCACCAACAGAAAAAAAGTAGTCTTAAGCATAATGAGCAATACATGATTTTGTCATTTGTAAGTAATGTGAGACTCTGTAACACATCCAGAAAATTCTCATGCAGACCAAAGTCACCAGAGCATTATTCTTCCCTATCTCTGCATAGCCATATTTGACTTTGTCTGAGGTTGAAACTGCAGCACAAAGTTTCCAGGAGTCTCACTGCACTTTATACTAGAGAAACTCTCTGCTTGCGTGTAAATGTGATGTTTAAAACCTAGTTAGCGTAACCAATTTCCTCTGTGGTTCTTGCTGATGAGCCAAAGCCCATAATGGTTTAAGCTCAATGTAATACCAGCTTTTTTCAGCTGACACTCTGAAGACATTATCACCACCTACACTTACATGTAGAATGTCATCATTCTACAGACACTAGCTTCTTGTACAGACCAAAAAAAGACAACAAAAAAAGGGGGGGAAGGGGTGGTGGTGGGGAACCAAGCCAAAGCACACCAAACATAACCCAAAACACCAAACCCAACCAACCAAATATCTCACACCCCAAACCTCATTATTTGTCCTGAGTACGTCAGACCTTGAATGAGCTGATCTAACTTTAATTTACCCTGGCTTTGAGCAGAGGGTTTTAACAGACGAGGTCCCTTCCAACCTAAATTATGCTACAATACCCCTATTGCAGCTTCTCGCACGATCAGACAGGCATTGGGATGAGCAAGATGGATAATGAAACCCCAAAGTTAGTGCAAGCACTAACTGTAGAGGCTGATGAAGGCTGCTTCCTCCAACTTTCAATAAAAACAAATGTTTTTTTCAGAGAGAAGAAAACTCAGTAACCTCCCAGGACATCACAACATTCTACTAACATGTGCTTCTGGTTGTTTTCTAATTAAAATTGCCTTTCAGAAGAAAAAAATAAAAAATAGAGAGTTCATTGTCCTTTTTAAATAACAGCATTATTCTTCACGGTTTCACAGTCTAAAACCATGTATGAATGACAGGTGAAGTGCTATTGAGAAGCATTTCAATACTGTCTTCCGAAGCTAAGAATAGAATAGAATAACAGAATTGCTAAATTGATCTAGTCCTCAAAATCATTGTTTGAAAATAAGGATAGCTTGACTGGGATCATTTTGATTTCAGTTCTGGCTTCTCACTCTCTCTTGTGCAGCTTGGCTTCCCCTGCAAGCACTTTGCCATGTTGCAGGGATGAGAGTCATTATGAAAATAAGGTCGTGGCAACTGAACCATTTTAAAGTGAGTGGTGGGACTCTCTTGTCAAACCTGCTGCTGGCATTTTTCATAAGTGTTCATGCTGTTTTGGTACGACAGAAGAGAAACTTCCGATTCTGTATGACACCTCTGCTTTATTAATAGTTCTAGCAGCAAGGATGGTTCACAAACTGCTCATACTGCTTGTTCTTGTTCCTGTCCCTGCTCACTCATAGTGACAGTCTCAGTTCATTCTAGAATCATTAATTCATCTGTCTGCAATGTGCTCTAGGCCAGAACATTACATTTGAATCATATGTCTAAAGTTCCTGGAGTCTTTCATAGCCAGGGGGGAATTGGGGCATGAGGGGGAGGCAGGTGGAAAAGTCTTAATTTCTTAACGTGAGAACTTTCACTGATCTAAGGCAAGCTGCAGTTCAACATTCAGAATTGCTGCTTGGTCAGCTGCAGTTTCTCCCTACCCACCGAGAGCAGTGTTTTTCTCCCCTGGAAGTGTGCTCTGTACAGAATTTCTGCTGTCAATAATTGAATGAGGAAAGATGACTACTTAAGTCAGCAGTGCTGCCAGAAAGTTAGTTACCAGAAGATCCCCTTACACAGTTTCACAGGCAGCTGAATCAGCACAATGGGAGGGAAAATTGTGCTGAGGGGCGTGCATAGGCCTCTTAACCCAGCCTTTCCTACAGAAAAGCAATATACAGAACTGCATTCAATTTCTATACTCTGTCTTGTCCCCTGGTTCCAGATTCTTGCTTACTACTTGTGTCAGAAAGCACTAAGGGACACACCAAGGATTCAGTTGACAAGAGTAGTCCTGCTGGCTGATACAAGCTGCCTGAGTGCTTAATCTGCAACTTTTTGTCAAGTTAATGCATGATCTTTAAAGCGAGGTGCACTGCACTGAGCAGTACGAGCACAACACAAAAGCCTGCTAACGTTTTATAATTCCTCTGGCCATTTTCTAGGCTTTAGCCCTTCATACATGAAAAGCAGAAGACAACATGATTGATCTGAATAGCAAATTGCTGTGAATCAGTCTTTCACTGGTTCACAGAGATTTTTTTTTTTTTTTTCCTCCCCAAAAATATTATGTAGGCAGAGTAAAAGAAGAGAGCATACAGAGGGGAAAAAAATGACAGCGTTCACAAAGAATCTTACGCCTTCGGAACAACTGATCCATTTTGAAAACTTCACTACCTTTTTCAATTCCTTTTTTTTTTTTTTCTGTTTAAAAAGCAGCATAGCAAGTTGAAATGAAGCCGTCTTAACTGAAAATAGCTTTGTGCTATCTGTTGTTATGGGGGGGTTGGACTCGAAGATTATATTGGGGGTTGGACTCGATGATCTCTGTAAGTCCCATCCAACCCCTTTGGGTCCCTTCCAACCCTTGCCATCCTATGATANTTTTTTTAATAAATGCATAGATTTTTATAAAGGGACCCTATAAAAGAAAAAAAATGCATTGTTTTTCAGCACTATGAAGTGATAGAACACCTTGTAACTCCAGGGTTAATTTGCTATTAAAGCTGCTTTTTTTAGCACTCCTATAAGTGTACACCCAGAGCAGGAAGGAATTATCTAATTAGTAAGTAAATTCACTTTCACACACTCTCCCACCTAAATAGACCTTTTCCAGTGGCCTTCAGAAGGAGACAAGACATTAACTAATAACTTGAACTTCAGGCATGTAAATCGATACTGCTGTAAACGTCATTATGCATTCAGCTCTCAATGATGAATTTCATGGGGGTGTTCAGCCCCTCCTCAGATCAGGCCAAGAAAGAACTTCAGTCCCATTCTTTGATAAGCAAGCATAAGACTTGTAAAGTTGGTCATATACATTCGTCAAGCAGCAGGATGCTTTGCCTACTCATCAAATGATACTGAATTAATAGCAGTGGCCGTAAAAATTACCATTTTCAGCACATAAGAGTTATTTAATTATGGTTGGTTTTTTTTTTTCCCCCCACTTTAAAGAGCATAGCATTTTAGTCTCAGCTGTGTTGGAACTCTTCTACAACAACAAACAAACATGGTCAATTTTAATTAATGTTTTGGAGGCCCAGTAGTTTTCATTCTGGTGTATGCTCAGCATATTGTGTCAGTCTGACAGCATTCACGTTTAAAATGCTAAAAGATGTAGGTGTTGTGGAAATGCATCAACTTCTATGAATATTTACCCGCTAAACAACCAAAAAATGTCCTTCTATTGTTATTTCTGAAGAGAGATCTAGTTTCTTCAGTATATGAAGGAATGTTACAAAGCTTGTTTCAGCTCTGTGTTCAGAAGTGAAACACTTACACACAAAATAAACTGATTTTGTACGTACACCAAATACATAAGATAAAATTACTGCAGTGCTAATATATTCAAGGCCAGGAGACAGTATGAAAACAAGCCTGTGCACACACAAGCTTACTAATAAAAAAACCCCAAAAATCCCAAAACATAACAGAGCAGAAACAAAATTAATTGCCACTGCATATATTTTTAACAGTCTCATTACAGATAATTTGCCTATAATTTCTCTGCGTCTGTTTCTCGGCAGCAACTCTTACTTACTGTTTTCTTTCAACAGACACTTTTACAAAAGAGTAATGTTCCTCATATTAAAGCAATAGAGAAACAACCTGCAACCCATATTGTCACAAAAATGAGACTGTGACAAAGATACTTCTGGCTAAATTTTTTGGACAAGTGTGATTCTCACACCATGGGCTGGTAATCGTCTGTGCGAAGCTGAAGGAAAAGCTTCCAGGTTACAGTAGGCAAAACCATTCCTCTGGTGTTCCTGCCTTTTGACCCAGTTTTTATTCACAGCTACAGTACTGTAACTGCTCTGAAAATTACACGTTCAGAGCAATTATTTCTTAAATTGAATGCAAAAGTAGAAGAAGTTTCAACTCAGGAGGAGGTGGAGCCAAATTCACTCTTTTGTGAATGTATCATTCCTATACTCGCTCACAAAAAGGAAAATCATGCATTTTCTAGAATCTTGAATCCACATAAGAGAGATGTGTACTCATACTTACAAGGCCAAACAGCTGATAAATACAAGTTGCATGATTAAAAAACTATTGAAAAGAGGGGGTTTTTTTGTTGTTTTTTGTTTTTTTTCCAAATCTTAACCTTGCTTCTTTGGGTTTTTGAACGTTGTCTCCCTACAAGGATATAATTATCTCCTGCTGCAGTAGATCTTCTGAATATATCCATCAAAGGTAGAAAAAGTGCTGCTACATACTTGGAAATCTTTGCTCAAATCTTGATACTGCCACGGTGGAAATGTGGTTTGCCAACTTCCCCCACACCTGGCACCATTAGGGCACCAACACAGCCCCTCAGCCTTCCCTATCCAGCCAAGCAGGAATATCAAAGGCATGGTTTTGTCTGCTGTAACTTGGAATCTTTTACTTCAGCTTCACAAAGACAATTAGCAGCCCATGGAGCTAAAATTTTTGCTAGAAATACCTTTGTCAGAGTCTCATTTTCTTGGCAAGGTGGGTTGCAGGTTGTTTTTTCTGTGGCTTTAATAAGATGTCGTTCTTCTACAAAAGTGCTGATTGAAAGGGGGGAAAAAAAAAAAAAGGAAGAATACAAGTAGCTACAGAGAAATAGATTCCAGATCCAACAGTTCTAGAGCTCACAGTCACAGGAATCATAGAATGACAGAATGTCAGGGGCTGGAAGTGACCTCAGAAGCTCATCCAGTCCAATCCCCCTGCCAGAGCAGGATCACCTATACCAGATCACACAGGAACGCATCCAGGCAGGTTTTAAGTTTAAGAGAGGGAGACTCCACAACTTCCCAAGGTCCCCAAGATAAACCTTCCAGAACTTTCTGTGGACTGCTTACCTCCCCAGCCGTGTTGGGGTGGCTGCTACTCAGCAAGCAGCTGAAGAGGCATTTGGCATTTCACAAGGTCAGTCTTCAGGGTAAGGAAAGAGAAGTAGCAAACTTCACTGAGGGACAGGGAAAATCAGTACCTGCAGAGCTAGGAAGTGTCCCAAGTTTGTCAGAGAGGCATCCAAGAGAGGCAGAATCTGTCCTGTCAAAGAACGCAGAGGCTTGAGACAGCTTTCAACCAGAGAACGCTTCCAGCATTCACCTGACTCACTGCCCTTTGCCTCCTACCCTCGAATCTCCTCAGGTGCCCTCAGGAGATGAGAACACCCAGCTGCAACTGTGGGTAGCTGAGAGGCCATTGCAGGTGTCTTCACTTCAGCCTGTGGAAAAATCACTTCAGCAGCTTCACCTGAGCAACCTGCTTGTCCAGGCTGCCCTTCACCCCTTTGCTTGGCTGCCTCGCAGCCTGGTTCAGAGGTGTGGATGTAGAAGAGCAGGTGGTGACAATGCCTACATGTGTCCTTTGTTGCAGGGCTCTTTACTCTTACACTTCTTGCAACACATATGAAGAGCAAGGCAGTACTACAGCTGCAGAGAGTGGCACGACCAAGCCCTCTGCAGCATTTTGGCAGCTTCGGTTCTCAGCAGTTGTGCCAGCACATGAGAGCTTTCCAGCTCAAGGGGAAAGGACACAAGCACAGTCACATCTTGCTCTTTCCTTTACCCACGGTCCAAAAGAGTTTAATTACTGTGTACCTATGTGCATCCAATAGAACAGAGGCAGGTTCCCTGTACCGTTCCATTCCATCAGAATATTTCCCCTGCGAGGATGCAGTGGACATTAGTCTGCTAATGTTTGGTGCAGCTATCAAGCTGAACATATACTGAGTCAAGTAACCTTCCCCACTGGCTCACTCATGTTTTTCCTTTACTTAGAAATGGTGCTTTTGAAGCAGGTTCTCTTCTGCAAGAGATTGCAAACTGTTGTGACTCCTTTCACTTTGGTAACACGTCTTTGAGTCAGCAGTGCAGTAAATCAGAAGGGAAAGATATGATTTGTTGTACTTTGTTGGGTGTATTTGCAGGATAGGCAGTCTTAGCAGTTTTCTCCGTTTTCTTGGTTGATGTAGTTTGAGAAAAGACATCATTCTTTCCTAATTCTAGATGTTTTTCCCTCACAAAGGTGGGCCTGGCTCTGGCAAAGGTAGCCAATGTGAACAGCTAGCCAAGAAATATGGATTTACTCACCTGTCTACTGGTGACCTTCTCCAAAATGAGCTGTCATCATTATCAGAGAGAAGTAAATTGATCAAAGACATCATGGAATGCGGTGAACCCATGCCTGGTGTAAGCAACACTTTTATTTGAGATCCCAATGGTTACACAAAGGCAGTGGTAGGTAGATTTCCATAAAAAAGGTTGGAAATAAGGCACTAAAGTAGATGACTCTCATGTAAGTTATCTGCAACTTGAGGGAGAATTTTCCTCATTGCCATTTGTGTGGAAATTCTTTCCCCTTTCTGTGCCAGTATTTCTTTACAGACTCACATAGGCAACAAATTACTCATGAAATACAGTGAGACAGATGCTGCACTGTGCATTGCAAAATGTAAGTACAGGAACCAGAAACTTTATGTCCATTTTATAGTTTCACATTTCAGATTCAGAGCTGGTCCTCCTGGTAGCTATTCTAATTTACAGTACCTGTGGCAGTTCCCTGCAGAATTGGCTGGCATCCAAGAGTATCTGGGCTGCAGTTTATTGGAGACTATGAAGTCAGAGTATGTTTTTCTCAGCTGGGCTTGACTTTTACAGGGCAGGTCCACACAGCCACAACTTATAGTGAGTCTTCAGCAAATACAGTTAGATCATAGGATGGGTGTGTTAATGAAAGATACTGGGAAGTGCTGCTCAGGGGAAACTAAAAGCTGTAATGAGGCTTGGGTTTGATTGCTTTGCTCTTCTGAGTCTTTGGTCAGACAGAGTATCTTATCACTTTCCATGTAATATAATTATACCAATGACATAGCAAAATGCAATCAGATTGGAAAATAATGCAGCAGTACTCTAAAGCTTCACAGGTTATTAACATTAATTTTGAATCTATGAAATATTCCCAGCTATCTCAAGGACTCTAACTCTTGGGTGGGTTACAACACTAGATTTGTGTGGCATGACTGGTCTTAGGGAAAGGTAAGGTGCCCTGACACCTGCAGGACAAGAAAAAACATTTGTAATCAGAAGACCTGCTTTTAGGAAAACAAGATCGTTCTCAAGGGCATAAGACTAAAGTCAGTTTAAGAGGGTTATCAGTCCTTCTTAGTAATTAACCAAGTCCTTCTTAGTAATTAACCAAGTTATTATCTTTATTTCCAATGCAGGATATTGTCCTGGAGCTACTAAAGGAAGCCATGGTTTGCAAGTTAGGGGACACAAAAGGATTCCTGATCGATGGATATCCCCAGGACCTGAAAGAAGCAGAAGAGTTTGAGAGCAAGGTGGCCACATAATCGTAATGCTGTTTGTTTTAATTCCTGTTGAGATGTGACTACACTTCTGCTCCTGCTTGGGTGTCTCTGTCTTTAGCTGATTGCAAAAGAACCAAATCCAACAACGCTGTGATTCACAGATTCATAGAATAGTTTAGGTTGTAAGGGACCTTAAAGATCATCCAGTTCCACCCATCCTGGCATTATCAGGGACAACATCCAGTAGATCAGGTTGCTCAAGACCTCATCCAACTTGCCTTTTTACACTTTCAGGGAGGGAGCTTCCATGACCTTCCTGAGCAACATATTCCAGTGTCTCACCACCCTTACTGTAAAGAATTTCTAATATCTAGACTAAATCTATCCCCCTTAAGCTTCTATATATTAGCTCTCATCCTATCACTAGAAGCCCTTGTAAAAGTCCCATTCTGAAGAACAGAATATATTTTTAGAAAAAAAAAAATCTGCTGCTGATGACTGAAACTTTGGAACCCCATCAATATAGCAGCTCAAGTTTTTGCCATCACCTACACAGACTCTGTACTGCAAGGAGAAGTAAAGCTGATCTTACCCAAGTTTAATATAAACCAGAAACGATTCTGAGTTTTGGAATCAGTTTTTTCCTTCCAGTGGGTGGCTGCTGTACTTTATCATAAAAAATATCAAGCACTTATTTGATGTAGGTCCATGAAAATATATATCCTCACAGTTAATGTCTCTTACCATTCCTAAAGCTTGCTGCCACTTTGAAAGAGCAAAACACAGATTTAATTTTTGTCATGAGTAACAGGTGGCATAGCCATAAAAAGAGCATTTCACAAGTGGCTGCGTGACAGTTCAGGGAGTTATCGATTTCCTCAGTATGTGCTAAGACCTACTGAGAAGTCTCAGCTGTACATTTCTCAATTTGAAAAAGAAAAAAAAAAAAAAACAAACAACAAACCTCTATAAAAACCCTATGAATGAATTTGCCAAGGTTGAGGAGAAACAAAGTGGTGAACTAGGGGAAATAATTAAGTCTATCTTCCGTCATTTTACACTCCACGAATGTCCTATTATGAGTTTGAAAGGTAATAAAACTTCAGTGAACCATCTGTTTTTCCCTCTGAACCTTTAGCTGCTTTATTTAGTTGATTACCACAAAAGCCTGGCAAGATTTAGGCATCAGAAGCTGGACAAAGTAATGAGCAATAGGATCTGTTTTAGAAGCTGCACACAGAAATGCTGATCTGATACTTCCTTTACAACACCACCACAGCTTATTAGAAAGGGCTTGGAGATTTCTCTCTTTTTTGTGTAGGAGGAACAGTTTCAGCAGTGATGTTTTTCTGGCAGGTAGATAAGTCGTGTCCTGCTGTGAAGTATATAAAGGATTTTGAGATTGGAGTGTCCTGGACCCCAGGGTATTACCAGGCAAACAAGCCTTGATGCAAAAGCAGAGCCTCTTTCAGTTCCCACTGATATTTTAGTGGCAGAAGATCCTGTAATGCTGAGCTACTTTTGACATTTGGAGTAAAATATGAGGACCCCAAGTGATAATCTTGACTGTGTTGTGTCATCCTGGGTGTATCCACAGATCTGCTTTGGTTTTCTCAGTGTGAACTTAGCTGGCTCTAAGCTGCTCAGTAAGTCTGTGAAGATTTTTTTCACAATGAGTCATTATTGAGATAATGTTTTGCATTTCTTCCTAAAGGGCGATGAGAAGTTCTTCCTACATTACAATTGAACAAAGAGAGGTAGACACCAGGCTTTATTAATTAATGGCTTCAACATGCAAATGATTAATGCTACATATCTAGATGATGTGTGAAAAGCTTTATAATTGTTAACAAAGAGCGGTTCTGCTTGGAAGACATGGGGAATAGTGCTTATACTTGAAAGGTTGACAGCCCTAAATAGAATTAGCTCTGCAGAAACAGGTTATTCTTCAGCCATTTTTGCCCAATTCCTTTCTATCCTGTAACTGTACTTTTACCTAGCCATAGTTCTAGAGAACCATACATCTCTGTTCACTCCTTGATCTTTCTGCATCACCTGTTGGAGTATAACCACTAAGACAAAATAAAAATCCAGTACATTAGATTTGATGGATTCCTACAAATTTCTCCACAACATTCACTCTTTAAGCTAAATTTTAGCAGGAGCAAACAAACAAACAAATGAAAAACCCAAACAACAGCAGTAAAAATTACTGTCATATCTGATAGGGGCATTACTAATCGTAAGTTTTTCACAGAGAGAGTGATTTGCCATTGGAATGGGCTGCCCAGGGAGGTGGTGGAGTTGCCATCCCTGGAGATGTTCAAGAAAAGACTGGATGGGGCACTTAGTGCCATGTTCTAGTTGATTGGCTAGAGCTGGGTGATAGGTTGGACTGGATGATCTTGGAGGTTTCTTCCAGCATGGCTGATTCTATGATTCTGTGACTTCTACTTTTTGTAGGTTTTGACTTGGAAGAATAACATTTCCATAACAATTTGAATTCCAGAGAACAGCAACTTTTTGAAACTTTTAAGAGAACTATTAAGATTTCCAAAAGCAAATCAGACCAAGTCTTACCAAACAAGGTACCACCAGGCCATGAAAATGATCAGGAGGCTGGAAGAACTCTCCTGTGAGGACAAGCTGGGGCAGCTGGGGTTGTTCATCCTGGAGAAGACAAGGTTCTGGGGAGACCTGATAGCAGCTTTCCAGTACCTGAAGATGGCCTACAAGCAAACTGGAAAGGGACTGTTTATAAAGGTCTGTCATGATAGGATGAGGGGCAATGGTTTTAAATTAGAGAAGAGTTGGAGTAGGTTGGACATGAGAAGGAAGTTCTTTACCTTAAAGGTGGTGGAACATTGGAACGGATTGCCCAAGGATGTAGCCGAGGCCCCATCCTTGGAGATATTCAAGGTCAGGGCTCTGGGCAACCTGATTTAATATAGGGAGTCCCTGCTCACTTCAGGGGTGTTGGACTAGATGACCTTTGGAGGTCCCTTCCAACCCAAACCATTCTGATTCTACAATTCTACCAGTCAATGCATCATTGTGAGGCAATGATATGACTATGACAGATGCAAAGGAGTCATTCCTTGTTTATTCTGTTACAATTTAGAACACACCATGGAATTCCTCATGTGGGGTTGAGAGGAAAGAACTTATCACCGTCCTAGTCCACTTAAACAAAAAAGGATGTTTGCTTAAATTGTTGATTAAGCTATTTGTTAACTTCTTGATCCAAGATTCTCATACTGCTAAAGCTGCCTTCCTGACTTTCTAGAATCTTGAAACTCAGTACTGCTGCTGCAAATAGCATTAATGCTCTCTGAACTGTGTGGAAAAGGAGAATGGATAAAGGACTGTCATTGAACTGTCCGACATAATCCCTTGTCCTCAGCTGTCTCTTAGAAAGTCATGAAGGTAGTAGAAAGCTCAACATAATCCAGACATCCTCAGTCAAATGCAGAGAGCCTAATATTAATTATTTACTTTTGGAATAATTCTTCCTTTGAGAGCTGCAAACAAAGGTAGTAAAGGCAATTTCCACATATCAGTCATGTAGACTTTGCTGTAGCCATGGTAGAAGCATGAATTTGTAATGGCCACTAGTGTGAAGAACAGTCATCTTCTCTCAGGATTTCTCACTTTCCTGAAATGTGTTATCCAAATCCCTGCTAGAGAGGGAAGGGATGAGAAAGAGTCTGAGATCATCACTGAAGGATTTCGTGCGTAACCGCATGGAAAAATTATCACGTTAGTTCTCAGCATCTCAGGGAAAGAACAATGAGGAGTTGTGTTTAGTACTTCTGGGTCTCTCCTAAAACAAGGAATGTTTTGCTCTTTCTTGTCAGTTCTTTATCACCCACAAAGAACTACAATACCTACAATTAAATATAGAAAGTAACAGTTATTTACTATCTTTGGCAAGGCCTGGGAATAAAAATAAATTAATCTGTATTTCTTTTCTTTATAAAAACAGGCAGACTGTCCCTTACAACTGGTTTGGCACTAGCCAAAACAGCACAGAATGGTGGGATTCTCTTAGAGTTTGGAAATTACTCACCAACCAGGGGCAATGGCAGATTTAGGTTAGACATAAAGAGGAAGTTCTGTACAATGAGAGTGGTAAAATGCTGGAACAAGTTGCCCAGGAATGTGGTTGAAATCATGTCCCTGGAGACATTCAGAATCAGACTTGATGTGGCCCTGGGCAGCCTGATCTAGTTGAAGGTGTCCCTGCTCAGTGCAGGGAGGGGGTTGCACAAGGTGAACTTTGAGGGTCCCTTCCAACCCAATGCAGTCTGAATCTGGGAACCTGAAAATACACAGGAATATATCACATTCTTCCTTCACTCTATGGGTAGTTATACTGCAAATAATGACATAAAATTGTGCATGACATAAAATAATTCACAGGATGCGTTCCTATAAATACAGCCAGTAACAAGGATTTGATGGTGTCCCTGAACCTGTCTGTTGCTACTCATGTCTGTTTCAAATGGGTGCACTTTAATTTGGACATTTCCTTTTATTGCCTCTTGAAAATCTAAGCTATAGTTTGTCACTCCCTGAATAAAAATCTACTTTCCACAAGCTGAACAAAGAGAGAGCTGGAAAAATAGCTCAGATATTCCGTGAGTCCAGTGCTTGTTGCATCAATCTTTTATCAAACAGTTACAGATAATGAATGGAAGATCTTCAGTCCAAATAACCAGAATTTTTCAGTTCATTTTTTGCTGTATGTGTATGCCCAATCAAGCACAGCCTTGATCCTGAATACTGCTACAGAAGAGGTGTTTGTTAGAAAGCGTAATTTCTGCATAGACAAATGCAAGGGTAATTTGTCAGTACAGTCCTCGATGACACTTTTGGCAGCATTCCTTTTTCAGATGATCCAAACAAAATCATTTTACCAGGCCAGTGATTTGAAATCCTATTCTTCTTCTTCCTTTGTCTCTAGATTGGGGAACCAAAACTTGTACTCTGCCTGGACTGCTCTGCAGAAACCATGAGCAGTCGCCTTCTCTTGGGAAATGAGAGCAGTCAGCACTCTGATAACGCCGAAACGATCAAGGAGCGAATCGAAAGCTATTACCAAGCATCAAAACCTATGACTGCATACTATGAAAGGAAGACACAGTTATGCAAGGTAAGATCCTTGACCTTTTTAATTGTACTATTGCTTTTTTAGTTTCATTGTATGGAGCAATCTTTGTAAAATACTGGCGTGGCACCATTTAAGAACTGCATTGATTTTTGCACTTCCGAGTTTGTTCTTATCTTACACTTCCCTGGTTTGTTTGCAACTTCTACAAACTTCTGAGTCCCACGGTACAATCTAAGAGAGTAAACCTACAGATTCATCTTGAGCCTGAGAACATATTCTGAATCATAGAATCTTTTAGATCTATCTTCCGTTTGGTAGTTTGTTTTTCCTTGCCCTTTGCTCAACAAAATAAATGGTGTCATTCCTAGCTCCTCCATGGCCTCTTTCATCATTCCATTAGAAGAGGAGGCTTACAAGGAGACTTTATAGTAGCCTTCCAGTATCTGAAGGGGGCCTACAGGAGGGCTGGGAAGGGACTATTTACAAAGTCTTGTAATGACAGGACGAGGGGTAATGGGTTTAAGCTGGTGGAGGGGAGATTTGAACGGGATGTTAGGAGGAAGTTCTTCACAGTGAGGGTGGTGAGACACTGGCACAGGTTGCCCAGGGAGGTTGTGGCTGCTCCCTCTCTGGAGGTGTTCAAGGCCAGGCTGGATGAGGCCTTGAGTGACCTGTTCTAGTGGGAGGTGTCCCTGCCTATGGCAGGGGGTTGGAACTGGATGATCTTTGAGGACTCTTCCAACCTAAACCAATCTATGATTCTATTAATGCTAGAAAGCTTTTCTTTCAGTATTAGGATTTATTTCTCTATAAGGTCTGTGAGAATTAAAGGTTACAGTAATACAAAGCCCTTCAGTTAAATTTACAAAAGTGACAGTGTATATCCTGAAATTAAACAGACTTGCACACAGGACAGGCCTCTCTGCTGGAATAAATGACATAGTTATATTGTTTTAGTGCATTACCTCTGTTTACACCTGCTCAAGAGGAGATATTTAAAGCATTTTAAAAATTCTCTAATCAATACATTACATAGAAGCAAAAAAACCAAAATTCCATCTGTGCAATTAGCTGATGTATATGCTAGCACAGCTGTAAACTAGTTTATATTATATGTTTATGTTTCTTTTTATATGTTTCTCTGCTCTGTTGTGTCAAACTGTACCTTATGTTCAGCTACAAAAATACACAGTCCTGCTGATCTTTCTTCCCTCTTTTCCTAAAAGGGAAAAAATCCAATAAATTTGCATGTAGCAAACATGCAAATCACAGTCCTGAACCTTTCTTCTCTGCAAAGTTCCCGAAAGAGAAATAATGCAACTAATTTCTGCACAGATATCCTGACCTGAGAACAGAGTAAATTACATAATCCCGAGGAAAACTCAATATTTCTACAAAGAATAAACAATTAAGACTCGATTGACAGCTGTTTTGAAACAAAGAGAGCTAGATAACACAAAATGTGTAACTGCTAGCTATGTGGGGAAAACAAGAGAAAAAAGACATTTAGGTTTGCAGTTTTAAAACTGTTTTAGCAGTGAACATATTTGGGTTGCATGTGTTGAAGAAAGCAGAGAGGAATTTTGCAACTCCCAGGACACAAGGTTAGTTTCTTATTTATAGCAACGTGTTTTACAGACTGCTAAACATTGACACTGTAGAGACAGAGAAGCTCTAGCCTGTCCCAGCTTCCTCTGCAGTCATTAGGAATTCTCCCTTTGCTTTACTTGCAGAGAGGAGATGAAGGTATATGGTTGTAACAGCATTCCCATTCTAATCAATAACAGTTTTATGTCCTTCTCTAAACCTGGGGTTGTTGCACACAGATGCATTCATAATAGCTAATACGATACTTGGAAATGCAGCATCTTCCATTCAGCTGACCTCTGAACAAGAACAGTGGCCTGATGAAGCTGCCAAAAGATCAGGACTCTGTCTGAAATTTCCTTTTGACCAAGATTACCTGTCAGCATCTCTCCTCAGCAGTGAAGTAAGGCATGAACAGAGTCTGGGAACTCTGGGTGCAGCTGAAGTGTCTGTGAACCCGACAGGAATATATAATAGCCATCATCCCAGCCACCCAGCTGAGATGGAGAGCTGTCATCTAACTCAAGGGGATGCATTTACAGAGAAATATAAACTGACTGAAGAATGAAGGGCAAAAAGTGACTCTGTCCTCTGCTTACTTTTCTCCTAAGGCATTAGTTTCTAAACTGTGTTCTGGGAGGTAAAGTAGCTGTAACCATATGTTAGAAATGTTCCCACTTTTTATTTTTTAATCATGTTTGGGGGATACAGTTTAATACTCTCTAAATTCTTTCATAGACAGTTACAGAACACCCACCTGCCACTAAGGACAGCTCTTTAACAAAGGCCTCATACTGGAAATGCAAAGGCTCAAAGCCCTGCTTCTCAGCAGTTTCCAAAGCAGCTGGACAGAAAAGTGTGTCTTAAAATTCAGTAGATAGCTACTTGTGTTTTAATGTGGCCGACTTGGATATACTCTTGAACTGGGTATATGGTATGTAGCCTTCTACCAATTGAGAAGGAAAAGAGAGGGAAAAAACCTGATTGTTTGTAATACCTGACTCATCCTTTAAAGGTTTTTTCAAGTGACAGTATGTAGAAGGGTAGTAAGTAACAGAGAAGAGCAGTGCATTGACTGTCAAACAAGGCAAAACTGGTCCTACTTACACAACATGGGACACTTAGTGGGCATCTTAAATACAAATTCCCTCTTCAAAGCCATGTGAGGGGAAAGGGTGTGAACATAACAAATAAATTAGGCAGTCCAGAGCAGAGGATTTTCAAGGATGCCTGAACCCCTTCACTATTTCAGGTCACGTGCTATGGAAGTTACAATAAAGTTCCACCAAAATGCATTTTGATTTATTCTTTCCCTCCACCTCCCCCAACAATGTTGTTCCACTGTTGCCTTTTTCCTAAAGTCATCTGAAGTCAGATGCTGAGTAAGCAGTGGTTAGATTCTTAGCACAAACATTTTCCATAACTGTTATGAAAGAACAAGTGACCATCCACTCTCTTGCAGCCTTCTCATGTTGATGCTCTGTTAGGAGTATCTCTGGAGGGGGGCAAATAATGTCCTTCTGCCTGTAGAGAAGTGGTACTCAACGGTAATAGTGATAGCAGCTGTGCCATTTATTTCCAGCTTTTGACAGGTTGTCAGAGAATCATTAACCCTGGTAGATAAGAAGGTGGGGAACAAATAAACAAGTGATTCTCTCACCCCTCTCCCCACCTTGGTGGCTTGTGACCCATTAGATGAAACATCAATCTACAAGGACACATCAGGAACCTTAGCGTGGGATTACAGATAAACACAGCAGTAAATTCATGCCAAATGCAAACAGGTACTGGGGCAGCATATTGCAGCTGCATTTCCAGACAGCTTGGTTCACTGCACTGAGAAACAGGTTCTGCATTGTCTCAGAGGGGTTTTTAAACACTCTTTTTGTTGGCAAAGATATAAATGTTAAGTGACAGCACAGCTGAACTTGACTGACATTCAGTAAACAAATGCTAACTAGTGAGTTTATGCCAGAGTCTAATAAGTTTGTCTTTCTGACAAAGTGGTCCTTAGCCATCCTCTCTACGGGCAGTCAGGTTTTTCTTGCTGGCAGTGCATGTCTGGGGTTCTAAATGCCAAAACATACAACAAATGGAGATCTGGTGACAGAAAACTTAATTGGTTGATTTTAAGGCCAAAAGGAGCAACATTGCACTGTGCAGATGATCAGTCCAGTCACTTTGGAAATATTTCTGAGTGCTTGAATTTACCTGAAGCCATTGAAGACAATTCAGAAGTGAAGGTACCATGGAAAACTGCATCTGAATTGCGCTTCTATGAATAACCTTGAAAACAGTCCTAATTTGTGAGGTTTGTTATGACCTGAGAAAGAGAAATATGCAGTTTTCTCTCCTGGAGCTGCAGAGAGTGTCACTGAATTAGTGCGGTACTAGCTGTGAAAGCCCTGAGTTATTGTCACATTGAGTTAGCTTTGTGTCCCCACTTTGAAGTAGTTTTATGAATTGGACCTTTGCTATTTAGGACACTGCTATGGGTAGCACTGGGGTTGTCATGAGTCACACTCATCCATATTTTACTGTACTTGTGAGGAAGTCAGCATTCCAGCCAGTCACAAAGGGTGGCAAATGTCACGCTTACAAACCTAATTCTTCATTAAGGATGAGGGGTAATGGGTTTAAACTGGCAGAGAGGAGATTTAAACGGGATGTTCTTCACAGTGAGGGAGGTGAGACACTGGTACAGGTTGCCCTGGGAGGTTGTGGCTGCTCCCTCTCTGGAGGTGTTCAAGGCCAGGCTGGATGAGGCCTTGAGTGACCTGTTCTAGTGGGAGGTGTCCCTGCCTATGGCAGGGGGTTGGAACTGGATGATCTTTCAGGTCTCTTCATACCTAAACCATTCTGTGATTCTATGATCAAAACTGCCTAGATCTAGACCAGTCCTAATTGTAGAAGAGGTTGCCAAAAAGCCAGTGGCAAGCAGCTGTGCTGGTTAGGTTAGATCAGTTAGCCAGTGCAGATGTATCTAGGGAATAAACAGATAATAAAAATGCCTGCTAAGACAAGTTTTGAAATGGCTGTGGCCTTCACTCTGTGTGAAGTGTGTTTCCTGTGAGATAGCCAGATGAGAATAGGTGTCATGGCAGCTGAAACAGACAAAACAAGGTAGAGGTGGAAGTTAGTAGTTTTATTGTAGCTGGAGAAGATAGGCATTTGGTCCAGAATGGCACACCATGCCTCTTTTCTCTTTTATCCTAGTAACTGTCCCTCTCCTAAACCCTTTGTTTGGGGCATGGAAGGCTTCTGAAAGAACATGCAGCCTTTGTTTCAGAAAGGGATAGAAATGGCTTTTAAAAAATGTTTTAAAGGAGGACCTCAGGAACCGCTGACCTGTTACTCTCACCTTTCTGCCTGGGAAGATCATGGAACAGATCTTCCTAGAAACTGTGCTAAGGTACATGGAGGGCAGGGAAGTGACTTGAGGTGACTAGTGTGGCTCCACCCTGCCTGGCCAACCTAGTGACCTTATATGATGGAGTGACTACATTAGTAGACAAAAGATGGATATCATCTGGCCTCCTCAAAAGTCTTTGACATAGTTCCCCATGACATCCTTCTCTCTAAACTGGAGAGACAGTGGACTATTTGTGGATGAGGAATTGGTTGGATGGAGGGTAGGGATAAACAGCTTGATGTCAAGATGGAAAACAGTGAAAAGTGGTGTCCCTCCAGGGTCCATACTGAGACCACTGCAGTTTGATACCTTCAGCAATGGTATAAAACACTGGGACTGAGTGCACCCTCAACAGATTCACAGATTACACCAAGCTGAGTGGGGCAGTTAACATACTTGAGTGACAGGATGCCATCCAGAGGGACTTGTGTCTGTGTGACCCTGACAAGGTTCAAGAAGGCCAAGTGCAAGGACCTGCATATGGGTTGGGGCAATCCTTGGTATTGATACAGGATGGGAGATGCAGTTTTTAGGTACTTAAAGGAGGCTAGGGACAATCTTTTTAGCAGGGCATGTTGCAGCAAGACAAAGGGCAATGGTTTTAGAGTAAAAGAGGGGAAATTTAGACAAGGAAGAAATGTTCTACAGTGAAAGTAGTGAAGAACTGGCACAAGATGCCCGGAGTGGTGAAAGTCCCATCCTTGGAAACATTCAAGGTTAAGTTAGAGAGGACTCTGAGCAACCTGATCTAATTAAAGATGTACCTGTGCTCTGCAGCAAAGTTGGAACTAGATGATCTTTCAACCCAAACCACTCTATGATTCTGTGAGAACTCACCTTTCTAAGGTACCACCTAGTGCTCCACGAAGTTTTCCAGCATGCTCATGCTTTCCAGCACCACATAAGCCAGCAAACACCAACGTAAGGGAGAGAGCAAGGGAAGCAAGCTTGCCAGGAGGGCAAAGGGTAGTTTAGCTCAGACTTTTAAGATACCCTTGCACTGAGTCCAAGTGGTCTGGACCCAGTCAGGTTGGCCAGGCTGGTCACTTCCAGTGCTGGAACAGCTGTCTGTGGAGGTAGATGGGCTGGATGTGCCAGCACTTCCCACACAATGCAACAGGGGACCAAACTTTGCAGTTTCTCAGGATGCCACCAAGAGCAAAGCCAAGCTATGGGGAGTGAATGCAATCCCTTGCTGCATCTCTGCAAGGAGCAGCTGTTGACTCCCACACAAAACTTAGCAGCAAGGGACTTAAAGGTACATTGAGTGCAGTCAGACTGTACAGGAGCTGGCTGCAAGCCAACATCTGAGAGGAATTTTAAAAATGCATTATTTTGAAACTTGTATTCTCCAGCAGAACAAAGAGGAGGCAGAACAGATGATGGTCAGGAATGTCTCCTTTAAATATTACAAGTGTCTGGCATTCTAGTCAGCAACTTGGGGATGAGTGTGCAGCACATAGCTCAGAAAAACAGCTTTAGTAAAGCTGACATGGGTCCACTTAAACGTGTGCAAACCCCATAGCATGCATGCATGAAAGACTAAGCCTGGAGAAGCACAGAGGATACTTGCTTTTGAGCAGAGGATCAAGACTCTCACCAGACATTCGAGAAGAACTGAATAATGAGCAGGTTTCCATAGCAGGGTGAAGGCTTCTTCTGTCACTACTGTGAAGGCAAAAGACAGCTATCAAGTAATTCAAGATATCCCTCAAGCGGTAACATGCATGACAGTCTGTGCTTGGGATTGACATGGAATTCACTGCTCAGAAAAGCTTGGTGCTACGTTTTCTAGAGAACATACAGAATTACTGGCTACAAACACCATTCCTCTTTGCTAAAATGCAGCTCTCTCTTCATTAGCATAGGTGAATAAATTGATCTTGGTTTCATTGAGAAACCTCTCATGAAAAGTAACTTGAACAGTTTGGACCACCTCATGCCAAAACAGAATCTTTGGAGCGTTAAAGAAAATAATTTCTTCAGTGAAAGTGAATTCTTGTTCAACAAAACCAGGGCCACTATAAAACACATGTTGCCCACAGGTTGTCATAAAACCAGGACAAATTGAGCATGCTTGCAAATACATAGGAATAGACTCAGTTACTGCCATTGGAAAGCTTTCAGGTCAGTCACAGCATTACCTGCTGACACTGTAGGTGACAAGGAACAACTTAACCAAATCTCATTAGCAGTATGATATTGAAGTTGTTCTAGTAGCTTTCTTGTGGAGGGCATTAAATATTAGTTTCTAAAGATCTTTGGAAACTGTTCTGTATATCAAAAGTGTAATTTTGCTTTAAAATATCATAGAATCATAGAATCAATCAGGGGTGGAAGGGACCACAAGGGATCATCTCGTTCCAACCCCCCTGCCATGGGCAGGGACATCCCACCCTAGATTAGGCTGGACAGAGCCTTATCCAGCCTGGCCTTAAAGTGGCCCCAGCCACCTCCCTGGGCAACCCGTTCCAGGGCCTCACCACACTCATGCTGAAGAACTTCCTCCTCACATCCAACCTGAATCTCCCCACCTTCAGCTTTGCTCCATTCCCCCTAGTCCTGTCACTACCTGGTAGCCTAAGAAGTCTCTCCCCAGCTTTTCTGTAGGCCCCCTTCAGATACTGGAAGGCCACAGTAAGGTCACCTAGGAGCCGCCTCTTCTCCAAACTGAACAGCCCCAACTCTTGAGTACTTAGAAAAGGTTAAGGTTTTTTATTTGATCAATATACTTTGCCTTGTACGTTACTTCTGTACATTACTCGTACAGAACCTTCTCACACAAATGCTTGGAAACACAGCAAATTGTTTTGTGGAAGCTCTTGCTCTGCATTAGAATACTTAGAACATTAAACAGAGCAACTTTTTTATTGGATAATTTTTTTTGTTCCAGTGTTTAGATTCTGAGATAATTCTTTGTAACCTAATCAAAACTAATGTTTTCTGCCTGCTTCACAGATTGATGCAGAAGGAGCACAGGAGGATGTTTTTCTGGAAGTCTGCAAGACAATTGACTCTTTCCTGAAAAAGGAAGAGGCAGCATGTTCTTTTCCAACAGAAACAGAGTAGTGGTGTGTACACAACCTCACCTCACGTGCACTTGACAGTCACTGTTGAAATGCTGTTCAAAGCAATACTGCTTTCTGGAGAGGGATCTGGAATTTGTGCATGTGGTATGTTATTCTAGGTGAAACCTTTTTTCTCTACTCCAACAATACACTCGATAGAAAGTGGTCTGTATGCTAATTCTACACTAAGAATTGTATATTGTTTTGTTGGTTGTTCACTCTTCGTGGGTTAAAAGCAGCATGGTGAACAGCAGCTCTGGTTTCTATTTCATGATCTCATGTCCAATGGAAATCAGACAGTGCCTGGCCAGCAGTGACAGCAGTGAGCTCTTCAACCACATCATTCAGCATCTGGCATGTTAACTTTAAGATTGCTGCATACAATTTTCCCATTGGTTATTATTTTCTTTGAATCAACAGTATTAATTTTGTTGGTGTCACATAGCTGTTCTTGGGCTTTAGTGACTAAAATCTGTTCTCTGTTACAAGCAGCTGTAAGAGAGATGGAATTAGTCAAGCTAGAAGTTAAAACTTTTCACATCCCCAGAACACTATTAAGAGTAAGGAGAAAAATAATTGGATGGTGAAGACATGGCTGAGTATTTTGAAAGTCTGTCTATCCCTTATTGTGGAGCAGACACCATTTTTGAGAGCCTCGTCTTCTGCTGGGAATTGTAGGGTATTATAAAATACAACTTTTCAGTTTTTTAAGTTTAGGTGACGACTGTAGTGTATAGTTGAATGTGCAATCCCTATTAAGAGCAGTTTCACTATGTTAAAGTTGAATATGCACCAGAACGCATGAAGATACCTTTAAAAGTCATACTTCTGAGGTATTTCAACTGCAAAATTCTGAACTGTCATTTCTTGTCCTGTGCTAGCATTGGCAAAATTTCGGTGGGTGAGAAAGAAAAAAAAAGGGGGGGGGGGGGGAAGTAAAATGTCAGGGATTATATAAATCTCATTGCTTGCATTTTGAATAAGCCATTTATGCATAATACCTGCAAAAAACTCCAATCACATTTCCTTCAGGTTAACCAAAACATTGTGGAGTTCCTTTGGTATTTCTTATAGCTAAACAAAAGCTGTTTGCCATTCCTGTAAAGTAATTGCATCCTCCTACAGGAACTACTGGATTAATTCACAGTTGAAGTGGGTTTGCATGATTGTTCTTACTGTCAAAAGTTGTAGTTTATGCAGCAGATTTGTATTTTTTAAGTTACCTTTCTTGTAATGAAGACATAAGACAAATAAAACATGTACAAAAATGAGGAGTAATGATTTCTGTTGCAGTATATGTGGGTTTAATCCTTTTTAAAGCACAGTACATGACATGACTTGAAAATATAGCTCAAATCAGCATGCTTACAGAGTTATGTCCTTTTTTCCATTCAGGGTAGATTTCTTCTCTTTTCTTTTTCTTCCTCAGCATTTGCCCTGTAACTGCTAATTCAATAATTTTTAAGGGACTGGTTTAGATACGCTCTTATCCTTCATATACTGGATGTTCCTTCTTTCCTGGGTCCTCCTATGGCCTACATTTTACCTTTGATGCTCTAAGAAGTGCTTCTCCAGCTCCAGACCAGTGCCATCAGCTGCCGGTAACGTCTGCAGTACCACAGGTTTAAGCAAGCGACTTTCAGAACACATCAGCTTGACAAAGCAGAGTTTTCTAAATGGAGCCTTGGAGCACTAGCGGCTGCCTGGGGTAGTATTTGTCCCCTCAAAAGTAAAATATTCTGGAGTTATCATGAGATTGCAAATTCTTCTGGGCAGGTTTTCTGGAGGACTTTTTTATTACTTCTAATTACATTGTGCAGGGTGGGAACAAAGGCAACAATCAGCTGCTAACTTTTTTCTTTTTTTAAGAAAAAGTCAAATTACAGAAATTATTTGACATACAGTTTCAGTTTAATTTTTCTTTCTCCTTCTTCTAGTCTTTTCTGTGGAATGAAACAAAAAAAAATTCCCATGCTAGATTTGGTGTATGTGCATTAGGTTATCTATTTGCCTATGTATCTAGTGTATGCAAGAGAACTAGCTGTATATGCATGCATATGGAAATAGAAATATTTATACATATTCAATAAAAAGAGGATTTATCCAAGACACTTTTATTTCTCGGGTGACTCGGACTCCAAGTACTCCTTCTGTTTCCAATCACATTCAAATTAGACCACGGCTTTTTGTTCTTCCCAAGCCATCCTAAATTGATGACAGTACTTTCACTGATGTATTTTTGTTATTTTCTTCCATGACTTGTTTAGGCTATCAGCAGAAAACAAACAGTACCACGGATTCTCTCCCTGATACTACACCTTTACCAACTCTACCTTCCTATCAGCAGCACGAATGATGTGCAAAGCACATTTTTTACAGTATTAGAGCCTCTCAGAACAGTATCTTTTCCAGTTTAAAATACACCACATGAATTTTTGTGTTGGTTTTGATTTATTTCAAAGTTCCATTAAAGTTGTCTAAGTATACTAGGTAGGTGAGATATGTATACATATGATACTTGCTCAGTGTTTTAGTAACTGTACTGTATCACCTTCTAAATAGATTACATAGTTGTTTGGTTTTTTTTCCTCTGAGGTAAAAAATAAGTACCTAAAGTTATTGCAAAACTTAATACTGATGAGTTTATAATTGAAGTTATTAGGTATGGCCAGCCAATTATCCTTATTGCCAACTTTTTTGAAGTCAAATTAGTGTCTCTTCTAGCTAATTAATCTGAGTATTCAAGTTTCAAAGCAACTGGAAGTCTGTTACAGTTATAAAATAATCAAGTGTTTCTCAATCACAAGCTATACATTTCAGTAGAAAATATATTAACTAAAATATGTCACAATAATTACAAAGCTCCTCAGACAACGGCATACAGTGTACCAGGGCTACTAAAAACTGAATTTCCTGCTGCCTGAAAAGGAACAGTCTGTGAGTAAGAGATGAGAAAACTAAGTTGCTAATCCTGCAAAAGGTGAAGCGTATTTTAGTGGGCGCTGAGCACCATCAGTTCCCATTGAAATGAACAGCCAGAGGAAGGCGCTGGGCATCCTGTAGGTCTGCATAGTGAGTATTAAAATGTCCTTTTTAATGTTTTCCGTCTTGATTAAAAAGTCAGAACTACACAGAAAGGAAGTCACAGCAAGCATTCTATATATAAACAGACTGTATCCACATAGTTTATTTCTCACAGTTCTCCTGACAATTGAACATTATTTAAGAACATACTGTATACACAGATAAGAAGAAACATACAAAATGTTTTAAATGATGCACAACAAAATCCAGCAGTATAAAAGAATGCATGTGAACCCTTGCTCACTGCTCAGGCTAAATTTAATCACTGTTTAAATAGTAATAAAAATACAATCTTTCATGGATCTTGTGCAGACTACAAAAGAGGAAAAATTATTACCATATATATGATTTATATTAGGCAGTTTTCTTTGATGAGTTGCACAAACAACTCCAAATACAGAGGCAGAAGGCTGTGTATTTTATTTTAAAGGAGTTAATGTTGAGTATTAGAGACTTTACACAGTTACTACCACTGGCACTTTCCACCATATTTTGTACACATCACACGATCATCTTATATAACATTACATTTAAAAAATATATCTGAGTGACAATTTTATAACATTCACACACCATGAGCTGGTTAAGGAAGCAATGCCACAGTTGCCCCCTGTAGTGCTTCACTGTTGGTAAATAGAGTTCGTTGTGGTTTTTAAAAAAAAAAAAAAAATTAAAAAAAATTGAACATTGATGTGATTAAGCAGCTCCAATTTAATAAAGGCCTGTAACCAATCATTGCTGAGACAGTGAGCAGTTTTTAGAGTACATCCTAGAAGCAAACACTGTCATTGGTTAAAACCTTGCCTAAAGAAGTCAGTTACTGTGCTGAAAACTATTTCACAACAAAACTGCAAGCTACTAAACTGTTTTTATATAAATACTTCATCTCCTCTGGATCTCATTATAACCAAGTTCTTCAAAGCCTTTGGAATTTACTCTGTCTTTAATGTGTGCTCTCATTTCTGGCTCACCCTTTTGTATGTTTTTCTTTTGTGTTTAGATTCACCACCTAAAAATGACTTAACGTGGTGAAAGAAAAGTCTCCCAGTGAAACCTTCTGCACACTAGGAATGTTCAGCTGCTGTTCAGTGATCTAGAACCATGACAGCTCAAAGCTGTAGTTTGACAAGTACACCCAGGAAGCTGTCATGCTGTGAGTGACATTTTAGGGAAAGCAGAGTCTTTCCAAAATGTGCACAGAATTAACAATGGTGCCATTGTTATTTTTCAAAGAAGATAGTAAGCCCAAGATGGTAGATCTGCTTCCCATGTCATCTATTTGCTGGAAAGTAGTTTGGGTCAAGATAATTGTAACTGGTGCCCTGGGACATGCAGTAGTCTCTGTCTAAAAATGTCTCTGCTCTGTAAATAGGTTCTAACTGATGATCTTCCTTATGAATCTCTGTTTCATGCAGACTGCAAGGGAAAGAAAAAGATAACAGTTTAAAAGTCAAATATTTTCCTCATCTTTAACTTTCAGAAACAGCGATCATATTAACGTTCCTACCAAATTTGATACCAATTATCACTGTTTAACAGTACCAAATGTATCTGTCCACTGTATTAAGAAAAAAACCCAACGTATACATCCAGAATATGCTTACAAAATATATCTGTCACAAATACATGCTCAAATATCTTCCACTTGACCCAACACAGGATGTGTCCTCTATTTCAGAGTCAAGATTTCCAACCTAATACAGCAATTAAGCCACATAGAGAGACTAAACCTAGAGACAAGTAACAAGTAGAAGCATATGCTGCTCACCAGTCAGAACAAGAGTCACAGAAATCCAAGGACATTTCTTGAGGGCAGTCTTGACAGTGCCACCGAACTCCCTGGATAGGTTCAGTTCCGCAGTTATCACACTGGAAGCAGAAAGAAGCACACTGAAAAAAGAGCAACTGTAACCGCTTACATTACTAAAAGCACACCCTATGAAAAAACGTGTGTGTAGGTTGCCACTGCTAGCCCATTCCACTCAATTCTCACCACAGATCATACTGTATTCATGGGTAACGAAGTCATACTCTAGGAGAGGCTCTCCAGAATCCTGAGGATTGATCAATCTTTGTTTCGCTTTGTTTCCACCTCCCTAAATGCTCCATGTTGACATTATCCTCCTCAACTAAAGCAGACCAGTCCTGCCTGCAGTCACTGCTTATCATCACATGGCTGTAACTTAAGACCAACCATATAGAAATGTCTAAATATACATGCACTTGCCATAGCAGAAGAGAGCAGTAAGACCAGACCAATAGAGCTTGCTAGGAGGCTGTTGATGGGCTGCAGATCATGACACATTTCAGACTGATCATGCACTTTCAGGAAATGTAACAACACATTACGTAAGCAGGCTGGAACTAAAAGCCAGGTGGCTGGGTGGAAAGTGGGACAACATGTTCAGGAAGGGAGTAGAAGTCTAACGCTAAAGCTGAGAAAGAAGACAAGAACTAATCCCCTGAGAAGAATCAGGGAGAACACAACAGCAGCTGAGTGCACGAAGAGTATGGCACAAGGAGGAGGAGGCAAAGTACAACTGAAACATGAAGACTAGATGAAAAATTCACAATGGTAGAGAAGAGAGGCAGAAATGCAAAACTATTTGATAATAAAAAAAGGAAATGTGGGAAATGGGACTTGAAAGCAAGGAGAGCTTTTAAAAAATGTAAAGAACGCTTCAGAGGCAGGAAAACAAATGTGATAAACGAGCCTGTTTTTATCTTTCCTCAGACCCTGAAGTTCTCTTTCAGAGAAAACCACTCTGAAAGCAGCTCATTCTTGGCCACAACTAATCCATTCAGTGTTTCAAATGCTGTAACACAGCTGTATTGCTTCGTTGCACAGATGGCTTTCAGAGTTTGAAGACTGACATGAGGAGGAACTAAGCATACTCAGAACTGCTCTCTGAAAATATCAAATTCTGAATAATGCTAAATCATTAAAAAAAAAAAGATTAAAAAAAGATAAATTGGTTCCAGTTATCTTAATTTGAGAACTAAGATAGTGGAAACCCTTGACCTTCATTTCTGTGCTCCAGCTTCCCAGGACTTTCATTTCCTCAGGTGGGAAAAAAAAAAAGTATTTGCAGACTGCTCTGATATTACAGCAGTGAAAGTCATAAAAAGCCCACAAGGGATTCAATAGTTAAATATTCAAAATATAGTTTGAATAATGTGTAGTAAATGATGCTGAAGGCCACGCAGAACCAAAAACGTTCAGAATCTTGGCTTATTAGGGGAGCTCTGTCCAGTGCATGCACTGAGCAAGGCAGCAGTCCTGAGGGAAAACAGTACCTAATCATGCAACTTCACAGTTTACTAGAATGCATAATTCCATCTTACTTTTCAAAGTAATTTTATGTAGAAAAAAACAACTACTTTGTTACCTAGAAGTCTGGTCTGCCTGATCATAGTTTTGTTTTTCTGGGGAAGAAAATGCTGATTTAAAAAGCCCCACAAAACACAAACAAAACCCAAATGCACCACACTTGCTTTAGAAAAATAATGCCAAAAATAAAAAGCACCTTGATGGTCTAACATCAATGATTAAGTCTGTCAATATCAATTGAAGAGGCTGTCTTAATTTCTCAGTCATTCTGAACTGAATTTTAAACTTTGCATTTCTATGTAAATGGGGTAGGAAAATAAATCTACCTGCACAACACTAAGCAAGGGGAAGAAAACTGTTCCAATGCAGTAACCAGTTACACAGAAAGTCCCTTGTAAAACAGAAAATCCAATTTAGAGAATTCTCTTTCTTTTGTGTCATCTATTAATGGCTGGTAGCTGGAGAACACATGATTTTAATATCTGTTTTCTTAATTTCATGTAACGATTGTGTCCTTGCTTCAACTTCTACAAGTTGTTACTTGGTAGGATTATGAAGTTACTACAAAACAAAAAATAACATTGATATATTACTGTTCTTGTTCCAAAATATTTGCCCCTTCTTTGGCATCAGGTAGAGGCCAAATGATACCAAATTCATAATCTGAGAATTATTATCACTGAATCACTGTCAAGACAGATTGTAGAGTCCAGTGGAATGCTAGAATGATTTAACAAGGCTCTGGAGCTAGTTTATTTCATAATATGAGTGAGGAAAAGACAGTATGCCTATTAATTTTCACACAGTATCAATATTCACCAAAATCTGAGCTATTGCATTTTATTTATTCTCATTATTTTATTCGGAAAATGAGGGAAAGTTGACACTGTTTGGAACCAAAGTAAGGAAACTAAACTTGCTATATTAAACAACACCTTTTTAAAGAAATTCAAACTATCTTGGAAAACTTCTACAATCCACTGACTAACAGAAGAACACCTCTTAAACTCACCTTGAATCCCACATGCTGCACAAACCCACTTTCTGCATGAATCTGCTGGAGTTTCTGTTTCTTCAATTTTTTAAACTCTAACAGTTCTTTGTATTCAGGTAACTCTCGATATGTTACTGGAATACTCTCTTCATCCTGTTCATGGTTAATAAAGAAGAGAAACATTCTTTATTTTGGGAATATAACTAGTAAGATACATATTCCATAAATCAATATGTATGATTAATAATCTTTGAGAAAATTCTAGCAGTGTATTCTAAATAAGAAACATACTGGGAAACATACAGCTAACCTACATTTTATTTTTGTATTGCTTACTATTTGCATTAAAACAAACTCCTTGTTATCCAACAAAACATTTCTTCTGCTGAAGAGCTCAGGTCTAGCACAGAGCAGTGCCCAGCTTTAATTCATACAGCTAACCTAAATTTTATTTTTTGATTGTTTATACTTTACTATTTGCATTAAGACAAACTCCTTGTTACCCAACAAAAATATTCTTCGACTGAAGAGCTCGGGTCTAGTACAATGGAGAGAACAGTGCCCAGTTAATTCATACTGCTAACCTACATTTTATTTTTGTATTTTTATACTTTACTATTTGCATTAAGACAAACTCCTTGTTACCCAACAAAAAAATTTTTCTGCTGAAGTGCTCAGGTCTAGTACAAAGGAGAGAGAAGTGCCCAGCTTTAGTTCCTAGGGTTTTTAATCATCTTAGATGCCTAAATGCAATTAGCATATCATCTGCTTGTCTATGCATTGTGGCCAAGGTGGCAGCTGCAGCAGAAGACCTTGCTTTTCTTTAAGAAAAAGCTAGCTTATTTTAATTTCAAATACTTGGCAAAAGATGGAAACTGAAATTTAAGGTCAGTTTTATCAAGCTACTTATCTGACTCTTTACTATTCTGTGAAATGGTACAGAATACTATGTCTAAAGGACAGCTACAGTCACTGTTCTGAAGTACTTCCAAAGCTGTGAACATATTACAAACAAATGACACTGAGAAGCTTTTTACAGTGTTACAAATTCTTGCACAAACTCGGATTTTTAAAGGACCCATAAATCAAGACAGTAACAAGGCTTACATTATATGTATTTTCAAATGTATTAATACATCATATTGGATTTTATTTAAAGACAATTTTAACTTCTCACCTTTACTCATAAGAATAAAAAGTGATGAAAATCATCATTCCATGACTGGAAAAGTACAAGTTTTGGAATTATCCAACTCCTTCAGCCCTTTACTTCACGCTGTCTCAATAGCTTAAGAAAACAGATTGCAGGGTTGTTTTCTAAATTATGAAAAAGTTTGTCTCCATACTGGTTGGTGCATACTTTGCCAGAGATTTACAACAAATAGTTCTCTCTTTTTAAAGAAACACACCATTTCTGGTTTTTCAACAAAGGCTGAGGACCTAGATGTTGCAAGAAGGCAGAAGCTCTCCTTCCACTTCAGAGGCCTGTTTCAAGATGGTTATTTAATTGTAGCAGCTGTACTTGACAGGCATCAGCTGTTTTCAAAGATGACATCTCTTTATTGATGCAGAGCAGTTATCAGATCCCATACTGATAGGAATGTTCAGTTATGGAAAACAACTAAAAGATAGCAATCCAAATTCTCTGAATGTAACTTGAAAGCATCATTTTAATTACTTTCTACAGATCAGTGAAGGCTGAAGAACCTCTACTGCTAAGTGAGCTTACAGGAAGTGAGGGAAAGAGGCTTGCTTTTCAGTGTTCAATTTCTAAAGGTCTTACCAATTACTTAACTGTAATTATGAACCCATATATATAAACTAGATTGCAAACGTTCATTCACTTCATTCTGACATAGTAAGTAGATAATTTTTTTTTTTTAAATTAGACTGCTGACAAAATTAAGTAATTGCAACTGAAAAGTAAATTCATTCTGTTGGGAACAGAAGGTCTTTACTTGGGAATGCTTATGTCAGTCAAGCTGACTGGTAATATCCAGGCAAAATCTTTTGTTTTCACAAGAGAGCAGGAATTGATACTTCCATTGTAAAGGAGTCAAATAAAACCTTTCTTACAACTTTCTTGCTACACTGGATGTCTTCTCCATCATGGTGATGCAAAGTATTTTTCTCCACCATAGTGACTGTCACTAAGAGACCTGACTTTTACCATTAGAACAGAGTTTTTTATGTTCACTTTGAATATAGTTAATGACATCTTTTTTCTTCCAAATTGCTTCTATTTTGCACTGATAATGGGGATCTCTTTGGTAACAGAGCTCACCTGTGTCTTTCTACATTACTGCAAGCAGAAATATATCCATCTGGAAATGCTGCACTAGTGAAGAAAGAAAAGATTAAGCCAATTTTTTTTTTTAAACAAAAAAAAAAGCGGGGAGAGAGCACAAATCCACCATTATCACTGCAAAAATGTGAAACAGCAACTTTTATCCAAATTAAAATAAATCCCAGTTGATTTATGGTGCCCATAGGACACCATGGCAAAACCAAAGTATTTCAGGGAAATATTTGCAAGTTAGAAAGTAGGTTATTTAAAACCAATACAGAAGAAAAGAGAGTTTGTTCAAAATCAATTTCATTGATATTAAGAAGCATAATCTGAATCTCTTCTAATATGCATTTTTTCATTCCAGGTCTTTTTAGGTTCTCATTGGAATATGCAAAGTTATGAGGAATGTCTGTAGATGAACCAAAAGACCACCAGTGAGAGAATACAAAACATGAGTGAAGATGGGATTTAAGACTGAGTAAAAGATGACTAATCAAAAAATTTAAGGAAGATTGTTTAGAGCATGTAGAAAAGTTTATAAATAATATGAATGGGTAGCCTTTATACTTCTGTCATGCAGTAAGTTTTCAACAGGCTCACAAAAACCTAACCAAAAAATCATTAACAAAACCCCCCAAACAAACAAACACACCAGGAATTTAGCAATCAGTTTTTTATCAGGCTAAGACAGTAAAGACACAGTGATTTACACCAGCTGTGAAATCTACACAGCATCCTGGTGGTAGGATATAGTCCCTCTATAATTCTATGACTCTGTACAGAAGTGGGAAAGACATCTGTTAAATTCTTGTAGTGTTACCGCATGTGATAAATTAGGAAAGTGGAAGGCTGCATAATGTAATAATACATTGGATTAGGATGTCTAACAGAATTTGCCTCCAAAAGCAAATTTATTGCTTGTTGATTGGCAGTTCAGTCTGTTAGCTCGTGCTTTGAAGCATCTTTTTAAAACTCCATAATTAATTCAGCCAACAAATGAAGAAAAAAGGCAAAATGACACCAAAACCAAACAAATTTTACCAGAGCTCTATGTTAACTTTTCTACCACACATCTTTAACCATAATCACAATTATGTAGTTTATATGGTTTTCAAACTCATGCCAGATCACTTTTTGAAAATATGCAACTAAAACTCTTCAGACCTATTTCAGGACAAAACTATTTATTGCTTCTTTTACATATTCCCCTTCTGATATGGCCTAAATTTTCTGCAGTTGGAGGTCTTAATGACGTGTTTAAAACTCGAAATTGTTCGTGAATCTTACCACAATTCAATATTTAATCGCTAAGATGCTTAATCCTCATATTATTCATTAAACAAGGTTAAAATGACAGTAAGCAAGACACTCTCTGACTAACTTAAATGACATACCGATACTTCCTCTTCTGCTGCAGTATCCATATGGCTGTGAAAACTGGATCTGTCATCATCTTCATCCATATAAACGGGAGGTTCATGAGATGTCATGAAAGTTGAAGGTTTGAAAAGATGTTTATTTAAAGGATGCTGCCGTCTACTTGATGACTACAGTGAAAAAATGATATATTTTTAAAAACATTCCTTGGCTATTACTTAAGTAATCCTCATCAATAAAACCTGGCCAGAAATGTGCTCTTTTGCACTAAACAGTTCATCGTGAATTCTGTATGTGAGCCTCGATTTTTCTCCCCAATAGCAAGCAAAATCAGATGAGCAGTGCAACATTTCTTTGGTAAACATGCAGTGAGAAAAGAATCCTTATCATGAAAACCTGACTGTCTAAATAGATGAGACAGGTAACAGTAGAAAATCAGAAAGTAATGCCGTCACAGCTTTGAAGACTAAGAATCAAAGTACAAAGACATTTAACAGACATCCAAGAGTCATGAATGGTGTGAGTGTGAGACTAAGCAAAGAAGTAGTTTTGCTCAGCTCCAAAATCCAAGAGACTAGTTCATGCTTGGCACTTATCATCAACTTCTTGTTTTAATTTGTGCCCTAGAAAATCTGTCTATGCTAACTGTCCAGAATTCTTTCCTATTTCAAGGAGAGAAAAGGTACTTCACCATAAAAAAAGGATTATAATAGAAAGAGTTGCTCTTTGAACGTTTTTTTTTTCATTGCTACAGACTGGAAAAGGAACCTAAAAATACGTTAGATGAGATAAATCACTCCATTAGTGTATATCTAAAACCTTTCAAGTGTAATACTGTCTGAAGGTGTAGAATGCATGGCAGTTTTAAAATATATTACTTAAAGGCACTCAGCCTCTATTACTTATTCCCCATGGAAGAATATTAAATATATATATATATCTATAAAATCAAGGTGAATGAAACTAAGTCAACTTTTTACTTAGCTACTTTCAAGAATAGCACTTTGACATCTTAAATGTCATATTTTACACTTCTCAATTTAAATAAAACAGTGTGAATCAAAACCCAGAAGTATGAAAAGTGGATTTTTTAAATAATCATACAAGAAAAAAATGTCTTGCACTGACTAGTTTCAGCCATACACATAAAGCATGAGGAATTTTTGCAATCATTTATGCTTCCATTCTATGCAAGACTTAGCCCAAAGATTTCTACATCTTTGTTAGTGTCATGGACAGTAGGTTTGAGTGCACCCTCAGAAAGTCTGCTGACAACACCAAGCTGGAGGGAAGGGATTCCATCCAGAGGGACCTGTACAAGCTCGAGAAGTGGGCCTCTGTGAACCTTGTAAGATTCAACAAGGCCAAGAACAAGGTCCTGCATCTTGGTACAAGTCAGTCTCCAGTATCTATACAGGTTGAGGGATGATGTAATTGAGACCAGCCCTGCAGAGAAGGACTTGGGGGTACTGGTAGTTGAAAAGCTGGACATGAGCCAGCAATGTGCACCTGCAGACCAGAAGACAAACTATATTCTGGGCTTATCAAAATAAGTGGCCAGGAGAGGGAAGGAGATTCTCCCCTTCTGCTTCACTCAGGTGAGATTTCACCTGAATACTAGCTTCAGCTCTGGCGACATCAGCACAAGAAAGACACGGAGCTAGTAGAGAGGGTCCAGAGGAGAAACAGGGAGATGATCAGAAGGCTGGAAGGCTCCCCTGTGAGGGCAGGTTGAGCAACTTGAGGTTGTTTAGCCTAGAGAAGGATCCTGAGAGACCTTACTGTAGCCTGCCAGGCTACAGGAAAGATGAGGAGGGGACTCTCTCAGGCAGTGTAGTGACAGGACAAGGGGTAGTCCTTCTAAACTGAAACAGAGTAGATTTCTTCTTAGGAAGAAATTCTTTGCTGTGTAGGTAGTGAAATGCTGGAACAGGTTGCCCAGAGAAGCTGTGAATGCTCTCTCCCTGTAAGTGCTCATCAGCAGGTTGGATGGGGCTTTTATCTCATTGAAGGTGTCCCTGCCCAGGGTAGAAGGGCTGGGACTAGATGACCTTTAAGGTCCTTTCCAAATCAAACTATTCTATGATTCTGTATCAGTTACAAACCCATAATACTAATACAACTGTTTATGTCGACAGAGGGATTCAACTACAAAAGGATCTATCGTTACTTTACAGTTGTGCACAGTTTAAAAAGTGAAGGCAAAGATCATGCAGATGATCTGAGATGGAATGTAGCTATGCACACAAAAAGTGTAACAAGGAATTGAGGCCAGCTCCATTCACTCAAGAGAAGTGATAAAGTCTGCAGTAATGACTGGGAGCTGGTATCTCAGAAGAACTACAGTGTGCAAAGCAAAAACATTTTGTTCTAAGACTAATGTACTACCAATTATGTGAATTTTTACACCTTCTGCCTTGTGATCATTGACTTGCTGTGTTTTTCTAGTGTTGTTTTCTTTCCCCAATTACTTCCATTTACAAGGTTAGACAATACTTCACCTTGAGCTGGCAGTGATTTAAATTTTCTGTTCATAGAAAACAGATTTGTGTTCAATACTAGATCTGAAAAATCAAGAAAGGAAAACTGTATCTACACTTAAATAGCAGCAGAGTTATGACTTAGGAATTTAACTGAGGATTTCAATTAATTCTTTAACAAGATTCTACTTCTGGTGAAGAATGAACTAAAATACCACTTAGAAGCAGACAATTATAAAAATAATTCTTCCTGTGTGAAACATATCTTCTGGATTAAGCTTAAAAGCAGGTGCACTAATGACATTACATAAGCATTAAACTGAAAACGATAAGCCACTGAAGTACTGAATTTTGGAGTTCTAAATCTCTGATGCCGTTTTATTTTCACTGGTAGTAGATAATGTTTATACAGGAAAATAAACTGATGTACCTTGTTTAATTTTCTTTATCTCTTAGGAGAAGAGACATTATGTCATATGAGGAGGAACACAGTAATATAAGATAGTCAAAGAACTGAAAAGGCTTCTCACCTCCCCAGTAACCATTTGAGAAGCAAAAGCATCTGGAGCAATGCCCATGAAGAAATTCAAGTACCATCTTGTGAAGTATCCATCTGATACAATTATTCAAATCAAATATATTTACATTTTTTATTCTCACACAGGTATGTGCTTTGATATTGCAGTATACAGTGTTACATGCACACTCAGTATCAAAGTGAGGATGAGCACAGTACAAGCATGACCCACGTTTCAATATCTCTTGCATTTCCTTTCTGCAACATTATGTTATCTCCAACAGAGACCTGGCAGTAACTACAGTCTGGTACAGTGCTGTCAATCTGTGCTCTAAGCAGACAGCTCTATTAGCAGACTGAGCTCAATTCCCTCACATATGCTATTTGTTTGATTTTTTTCAGCTGCTGTGTTTCTTATGTGGGATACAAACATAAAATGAAAATGATGCTTTAATACAAATCAGGGTGCAATGACCTTATTCTCATGACTCGGTAATAAGAATATGAATCACACTGTGAAAACAGACATTAAGCATTAGATTTGTTCTACATATAAGCTTAGGAAAAATCTGCAAGATTTTCACTGTAGTATGAAAATGATAACAATTCTATATTAAAAAAATATGTTTCACTCTTGTTTATACTGTGTTTGTATGCAGAGCAGCGGGGTTAAAGAACTTTTGGATCACTGATTGAATTAGTGAAATAGATGACTAAAATATCACACATGCACTGATTAAGTATTTCCACTATTTATCAAATAGTGACCTGCTGCCTGGCAGCACTGCACAGGTTCTGCAGTAACAGTCTTTCACAGAATCAACCAGTTTGGAAAAGACCTCTTGAGATCATTAAGTCCAACCTATCACCTAACCCTTCTAATTAACTAAACCATGGCACTAAGTGGCAAACTGTGTGAGTAATTTAGAGTTCTGACAGATGAATCTCTCCACAGTATTTAAAGTGCAAATGTTTCCAGCTGTTTTTTTTTGTTCTTCTGCCAGAAACTGCCTTTCCAATTTACAAAGTGGCAGGTAGAGTCATGTCTGCACTTTCCCTGCCTCTGTTTTATAGAGCAGAATACCAGATAAAAATCCTGGTGGAAGTAAAATATCATTACCATGATGGATGGCAAACTGGAAGACCTCTGATATGACCATTTATTGTTTGCAGTAACTTCAGAGAATACAAGGAGACAGATGGGGGGTGCGTAACATTTTAAATCATTACAAATGAGCTGAAGTAGATCTTCCTATCAGGCCCCTCTGGCAGTAACTTTAGTTCCCAGCCTTTTAAGGGACTAACTGCAAATTTGCTTTTTTTCAGAATTAATGTAAGGCTAACTCTGTTCTTAATCAGCAAACATCATGGATGCCTGGATGCAAAAAAAGTATTGTTATGCTACAAAAATTAATTGTAACATGTTTTAAAGAACTTTTGTAAACACAGTGGTAAGAACAACAACAACAACAAAAAAATCAAACACAACAAACAAAATCCCCACAAATCCTGAGATTGCCCTCTTCAAATGATCCTCATTAGTACCTGAGAGTACTACATTTTTTACATGGAAGTATTTGATTGGGCTGCATAGAAGTGTAGATTTTTATTTTTCTTTTGCAAATTAAGCTAAGGACCATATTCTTTTTTAATTCATTCCAAGATCAGAAAAAAACATTGTATTTTAATGGTCATTTATATGACCACTCTATTTCAATGGTCATGTACCCCACAAATCAAAATAAAACATGACACTCCAATCTTTAGCCTATGCTTGTGATGGTATTGTGCCTAGTTATACATAATTTTCTATGATTTTGTTAATTAGAATATGATTGTGCAATATGAATTACAGGACTCCTTATCTTATAATAAGTAACAGGCTTCTCATTATAGAATCATAGAATCGTTTAGGTTGGAAGAGACCTCAAAGATCATCCAGTTCCAACCCCTTGCCATAGGCAGGGACACCTCCCACTAGATCAGATCACTCAAGTTATCCTCTTCTAAATCAATTATAGTAAACTTCCAAATCAGAAAGTATCCAGAGATCAATGTTTCAACCATGTTTGTTCATCCTGCAATGTGACTGCTACATCCTCTTTTCTGACACTTTATGTCCCAAAGATTATCCTGGTAGAGATGTAATTAATAAATGTTGATGTGAAACTAGAGTAACACCAGCTCACTCTGTAGTGCTAATGAGAAAGAAAAAGGTTACTAAGAAACACGTGTAAGGTGAAACCGTTTAGTAAGAAAGCACTCTTGCAAATATTAATGGTTTTTCCATGTAAATACAAACAGAAATACAGAATTTTTGCTGCAATATTGTCTCACCTTTTTGGAATATAAATATAAGTTTGGAGTTCTTCCTGGAACTGGAATACCAGCTTTAGTTAACTTAATAAAATATTTTTGCACTCTGCTGGCAACCTAGAAAAAATAACAAGCCACATTAAACAAAACATAATGGATCTTGACTTCAAAATTTTGCCAGCATTGCTAAATTGGTTCATAATATAAGAACAAGAAATGCTCATTCTTCTACTTTGTGACAACTACTGTAAGCGTTACCTGTCTTTCAATTTATAATTTTTAGGCACTGAAAGCTTTCAGAGAAAAAAAAAAAATCTATTGTGAAGAAGTACACAGAAAATCTAGCAAAAAGTTTTAAGAGAAAGGAAAGAATTTCAGCGTTTTGTTACATGCTGAAGCTAAACTTAGTATTTCTTAACAATGACAGATAAATTAAGAACTAGCATACAGAAAGTATTTCTACATTTCATTCATGAAATAGTAAGCACAGACTTTATTTTTTGAGGTAATCTTATATACTGAAATACTGAAGTATTCTTCTACGAAGAACTGAAACAGAAGAAATTAAAATACCACAACTCAGAACATCAGCATTTTTTTACTTCTGGTCAAAGCTGAGAAATTCTGTTATTTTAGGGGAAAAATCCTAAAATGCCAAATGCAGAAATATATCTGTATCCTTTTGTGGATCCTGTACAGAACTAATTTTTCTGTTTCTGAACGTCCACATCAGCCCATTCTCCAGTTAAGGTGCAGAAAACCTAACACTCCAATGTAACTCAATCTGGGAACTGTTGGTGTCACTATGCTTGCTACATAGGATTGAAAGAACTCTGTCAAAATCTAACATTTAAATCTGTCAGCTTTGTCACAGGCTTTGGGGCACTTCTAAAATTATGTATTTCACATCAAGTCATTGTTATTAGTGAAGTGTAGGCCCTGCATTTTTAACAAAAAGTGATTACTGAGAAGATGGGAGCTGTTTAGTCTGCAGAAGAGGAGACTCCCCAGTGACCTTATTGTGGCCTTCCAGTATCTGAAGGGGGCCTTTAAAAAAAGCTGGTCAGGGACTTTTTAGGCTATCAGGCAGTGACAGGACTAGGGGGAATGGAGAAAAGCTGGAGGTGGGGAGATTCAGATTGGATGTGAGGAGGGAGTTCTTCAGCATGAGTGGTGAGAGCCTGGAATGGGTTGCCCAGAGGGGTGGTTGGGGCCACATCCCTGAAGTGTATAAGGCCAGGCTGGATGAGGCTGTGGCCAGCCTGATCTAGGGTAGGGTGTCCCTGGGCATGGCCGGGGTGTTGGAACTAGGTGATCCTTGTGGCCCCTTCCAACCCTGACTGACACTGTAATTCTATACTGCATTTTATTTATTGCTATTTCAAACAAACACAAATAAATAATTTTTTTAATGGCTACAAATAATACGTCTGTGAATTTGTAGCAACTGCTAGGATGCAGTGACTGACATCACCACTACCACAGCAGAAGCACTGAAACAATAGCCAGGTCTAAATTTTTTCCTAACAAAATTAATTTGATTCCTTTCATTATAAATATTACAGAAAATACACCTTTAAAAAAAATTAGAAACAGGTTACTGAAGTACTGAAGAGAAATCCAGACACAATCTCTTATCACTACTTCCTAAAAAAAGCTTTAAACTCCAGGGAAGGGAATACTTCTCAAATTGTTTTACTTGTTACCTGCTTTGCTGTTCTGTTTCCTAGTTCATCAGCTATCTTCTGCCACCGTCGGGACTCTACTTCCTCTGGTGGGTACTTCAAAAGCAATTGCTCAAGTTTTTTCTAAATCAACAGGGGAAAAAAAAAAACATCCTTTCTAGTAGAGGTATGAGTTGTCAGTATCTACATACATGTGACTGAACTTTTAAGTGTTTGAATATTATTACAGAATTTACTTCTATTGTCATGGATGCTACCATAGCTTCAAAATGGAGAAGTTTCCCATTACCTGTTCCTCTACAGTCCACAGCTGGTTAAAAGTTTCAGGTTTGGTCTCATCACAAAGTCGCCCTCTTATCATCTGCTCAAAAACAGTATACAAAAAGGAGTATGTGTTTAGGAAAAGTACAATTAGGATAACTTGGTTTTAACCCATTTCCTACCTAAGTAAAACCAGACCCAAATAAATGTATAAAATGTAAATAATATTTCCTTACCCAAAAATAAGTCTTCATATTGAGTACATGAATGACATGTCACTACCAGCATCAGCATTTAAAGAAACAGTTAAGATTATCCATATATCCATATTAAAAAAAACAACACCCCCACTCCAAAACAAACAAAAACTATTTTAAAAAAATTGTATCTTCTATTTTATAGTTAACTACCTGTGGACGACTGTTTGTGGAACCTTCTGGACCATCACTTAAAGGCAAGACAGAGAATGAAATAGACTCTCCATCCTTCTTGGGATCCAAAGGACTTTTTGGTCTTGCAGGTATACCTACTGTAAGCAACACAAAAAAAAAAAGAATCATTAAACTGCCACATTGGTCATTTCTTTTTTGTCACATTTGCCCACTTCCCTTTTTACCTTTGTCAAAAATCAGCTTCACTCTCCTACTGTTACGTTTTCGATTTTTGAATTCTCTCTCGAAGTTTCCAAGGCTAGTGGTGTATTGGTCCCAGGCAATCTCAGGGAGCTGAACAACCCTCTGAGGATATGGAAGACCCATATCAACCTGAAAAAAAATGAGAATGACAAGTGAAAAGCACTATTTAACAGATTCGCTGTACACTCAAACAAAAAAACTTACAACTCCTGAGAAGTTAAGAAAACCTGATACTGCTTCATAGCTAACAGTAGTATTGAAACCTGGAATGTTTAAAGTGCCATGCAACAGAGTCTTTTTAAGAAGAGTACCTATTTCAAGAATAATACACAATGGTGCATATAAAATACACAGCAGCATGGTCAATGATGGTTTACTGAGCTTAAAACATGTGTAGCATGTAGTTCACAGCTGAAAACAGGTGTTCCTGACTTCAAAATCCTGTTATTGCCTTTCTTTTGTTTCAGAATGTTGTAATCTGATAAATCCAAATTTGTCCCCTCCAAAAGTATTTTACTCTGATTTTGCTGTCTTCCGCCTACAACACAACTGTAGCAAAGCTCACCATTTTATTTAAAAGTCAACCTTAAGAGTACCAGTCCTTCAGTTTGGAGACAAAAATACAGCAGATACTTTAACTATCAGTAGTGTTTTCCCACAAAATCATTAGCAATTGCAACATCAGGCATGTTACTAACTCATGATTAACTCAAAATTTAATGGAAAGACAACTACCAAAACTAATGGGGCTTATATCAGATCTCTCTTGAAACCCAGGCCCTACAGAACTAGTCAGAAAGCACCATAAAATACCTACTTCACTGAAATACAACATGTTGCTACCAGACTGAAGATCAGTTCTCTATCAGACAACATTCTATTCTGTTATCTAGAACTCAGGCATGCTTTCTAGCACTCATTTCTGGTTTAGGCTATGAACTACATTTCCCCCTGTTTAAAAAGTACACTACCAAATTCACTCACAGCAGAACATTTAATTTCTCTAATGAGGGAAGTTCTGAATTCTTGATTCTTGATGCCTCAGTCCAAATTACTTCAGTCACTTTTAGACTTCAAGTTGTCTTCAAATAATTAAATTACAATTAGAAATTTAAAGATAACATTTCTACATACCAAGGGAAAAAAAGGCATAGCTAATAAAATCACTGAAGACTTGTATTCTAGTAAGAAAACAAAGGGCCATTTTCACTCAGTAGATAAAGGATTTTAAACTCAGTGTTTACACAAGTACATAGAGAATTCTCTGATTTCTACAGATGACGAATTACTAGTTATTACCAAAAAAATTAATCCATGTAAGACTCAAGTAAAGCCCATTGAAATACCTTCTTCTGGAGTCTTTCCACAAATCCAATAGGATCTTTCAGTGCTTCTCTCTGGTGTCTGCCTAAACTTTCAAGGTCTTGAACTGCTTGAGTACGTTGAGCCTCAAGTACAGCAATCGTCTGTAACAGTCTCTGATAACTACAAAGAAAAATATCTCACTAAATTTGTCTTTAAAGGTGACACCCAATCTATCTAAGTACTACCCATGATTATCTACTAGTATCTACCAGGTTTCATAGCTTATCTGAGACACTTCATAGACATTTTTACTGAATTACATAATTTAAGTAGATTAATTTCTACAAACCCATTTTTAAAACCCCAGAATTTAAATTCTCAGTGATTTCCTTTAAATGCAATTTCTATACTAGCTAAAACAATATGGTAGCAGGGACAATCTATTCACATTTTCAAGAGCTGTGACCAACAGGCTTTTGTTTACCAAGTTAAACAAAACACAAACAAACTGCCTGATTTCTTTTCCACTTCAAAATCAGCTCCCATCTACCCTCCAGCACAAATGACTCTATTATACAATTGTCACTCATGGGGTGGACATGGCTGGCTTAGAAACTGTATCTAAACACTTCATAGATGCCTCGCCTGAGAGCAGAGTATGAGAATCATTCATGAAAACTAACAGTAAACCAAGAAATAAGTACTTTGCAAAAACAGACCCCTCTAATACAGAAGTTGAATGAAAATTAATGCAAATCTGCCATCCTAAATTCATACATGATTTTTACTATTTAACAGATATATTTGAGAGTCAATGATGTGCCTACAATATCCGTACCAAACAATGTATGTTTCCAAAACTCTCTTCTGTGAACCTAATTCAGTCAGGCAATCACACAATATTGTAATATGGCCCTTAAAACAATGGGTAACTACATTTAACATCTTTTATTATCTTTAAACTTACAGCTGCCCACTGCAGTGTGTGAACCATAGAATAGTTTGGAGGGGACCCTTAAAAGTAATTTAGTCCCAACACTTCCCACAGTGAGCATGGACATCATTATCTAGATAAGGTTGCTCAGAGCCTAATCCAACCTGACTGAATCTTTACAGGGATGGGGGCTTATTCCACCTCTCTAAGCAACTCATTCCAGCATCTCACCATCCTCACTGTAACAAAAAAATCTTCCTTTTATCTAGTCTAAATCTACCCCTCTTTTAGTTTAAAACCATTACCTCTTGTCCTACTGCAACCCTGTCATGGGTTGCACGGGCCTCTGTTGTTGCAAATTATTATGTATCAACTATTTTCAAGGTATTTTCTGACATTTAACATTAAAAATGTATTTTCGTTATATTAAAACTGTATTTTAGCTAAGCACAAAATGCCATTTAATGAATATCAAAACTAGGTAAGACCTACTACAGCATTTAAGTAAGTTTTCTTTCTATTACCTCATTGCTAAAGCAAAGACAAACCTAACCCAAAGATTTGTGAGTATTTAGCAAGGAAAATTATTTTGCATCCCCTGCCAAAACAAAGCAAAGTCATACAACTATAAATGCATAATCTGAGTAAACTCACAGTCAATCATAACCCCTACACTGACTAAGGTTACATATTTCTCAGTTCTAATTACCAAACTCTTAGCAGATACAAGTCCCAAAGCAGTTTTCTTTGCAGGAAAACTTGCATCCTATAGAATGTAATACTGTGCTTCCAAAACTCCAGTACTGAAAGGCTCTTGCAGTTTATTCAATCATGTTAACTGCCAGGCGTCTTTCAGATGAAGAAGTTTAGTATGGAAACAGTCTCAAGCATTTCTACACTGAAAAACCTTGATTAACATGGGTTTCTTAGAGGCTAGTATTTGAAAAAAGAAAAGTCACTTCTTAAACAGTGATACTCATCAGCAGGGACTCCTGCTGATTCAGTTTTCTTCTGCTGTGATAATTACTTCACTCTTTTCAATTGCTCCATAAAATCATTATCATATATTAGAGCCACATTTCTGGAAGTTGTGTCATAAGCTATTATTTATTACTCATTTCCATGAACCTTGATTTAATAGTGGTAAGGTACAGAGCAGCCTCCTTTCTTATTTATGACAAAGTGAGACAGACTTCCATTTCTTGAGACTTATTTTCAATATGCTTTTTTTCCCCTCTGTGATAACACTATTTGCATTTCCAGATCTAAGTACCTAGAGCTACATCACAGATTTATTTTTTTCTCTAAGTGAAGCTTTTCAGTTTAACTGTGGCAAATAGACACGAAGTGCTAGCTTTGACCTGCTGGAACAATGTAAGGGGCAGACAGAAAAGCAGCTGTTGGTAAAATTCACCAAACACCATATAAATGCCAAGCCTCCTCTAAAAGCAAGCTCCCTACAAAGACTTAATACTCAAACATTTATGAATATGTGAGAAAATTCTCTGCCACTGATCCATAAAAAATAATTACTACCTTAAAGTGTCCTTATTCAAAGTAAACTTGCACACAAACTTGACATTAGCAAGAACACTATGTTTTGGACTCTCCTTATCTATTACTTCAATATAATTACAATGCACTTTCTCGCTTTTTTAAAGCTAGACTTTGGAACAGCAGTATTACTTTTAGTCTTCCCCCAAATGAAAATACACAGAAGGACCTTGCCAGTCTGAAATTTAGTCCTTATCTTTTTCAACCTTAAATAATCATCTCTTAAGTAATGATACAATGAACATTCTCACATTTACTTGTATATACTTTGCAACTTTGACACAGTGTACAGACAATCTTACAGACACACAGGTAAAAGTTTATTACTTCCTTTTTAGCATGAACCAAATATGGATATAAACCCCTTGCATTTTTATCACAATATTTCCCCTTATTTAAATACTTATTGCTACTTTACTAATGGAATTCTGTTCAGTATCTTTTCAAAAATATGACCATATATAAAATTTTTATAAAGCTAGCAGGTGACAAAGGTGACACTTAACAACAAGGGAAAACTGTAGCAGAAATTATTTCTAATTTTTGTAAGAATCAGCACAGAGAGTCCCCTGAAATTTATTGTCTGAATGCTTCACAAAAATTACCTGAAAAAAAAGAGGTTACTTTTTCAACTATACTTGACCTAAAACATTTGTTTAGTACATTGAAAAGATGTGTGCTTTGATAACATAATTAAAAATAAGTAACATCCTCGTGTCTTATAAAATGACATACAGCTGGTTGTCACCACTTTCCACTACCAACATTAACTGTACTTCTATAGTTCTTCAGAACTATAGCTCACAATATGGTAAAAAGTATGGTAACACCAATTTTGGAGATCAGAAGGTAAAAATGTGCAGCATAACTTCAATTTCATATTAGAGATACTGATTATTTCTTATGCAGATAGGACTTGTTTTAAGTATACATTTCTGGCAACAAAACATGGCTAAAATATATGTAAAGAAACATCAACTTTGAAGTAAACAAGAGCTATGACACAAAATGAGTCCTTATCAGAAATCACAATTTGAGCAAGTCTTTGTTTTATTGCCATCTGCTGGCACTCCAGCAAAGTACAGATTAAAACCTGCTCCCCCATGCCAGTCACACTTTTATCACTCTGGATTTTGATCTACTAACAATGATTCAGAAGAAAAAAAACCAACCAAACAACCAACCAGAAAAAGTTACTAGATGCTAAGATAAGAAAGTATTGAATATTAAGTATGTTATATTAGAAGACTGCAAATTATTGCAGGAAAAGGGGAACATACACTACATTTAGCATTTCCAAGTTAATCTAAGACAGCTGTATTAAGATATTGGCTACCTGGAGAAATCTTTAAGACAGATCAAACACAATCCTCTCAACTCTAAGAAGTGTGAGTTTTGCTTGGGATTTTTGCTTGGTTTGTTTTTTGGTTGGTTGTTGTTGGTTTTCGGTTTTTTTCTGTTTGTGGTTTTATTTTTGCTTGCTTCAGTTCAGAAATATCAATGCTCCCAGCTTTTAATCGTGGCCTGAAATTTTTGCTGGTGTCATGATTCAGTAATTTTGACACTGTAGAGTTTTTCACAAATTATTTTAAAAAATCTGTTACTGCACCAGGGAAGAGTGACGGGATTCAGTGCTAGACTTGTAGAACACACATGACAGGAATGAGGAAGCCAGACACTAATGAAGAGTAGTCCTTCTTTGATCTTCCCTCAGACACAGAAAAGAGTTTAAGGGCATAATCAATAAGAGCATACATCAACTCCTGTCAGGACTTACAAGAGCACTTTTGCCTGGAGAAAGCAGCATATGATAGGTTTTTACTTAGATAATGCTCAGACCAAGTTAATCTACTTATGGCCAATTCAGCAACTCATGAAACCTTCTTCCACTTTAGTTTAACCTTTTTACATGTGCTGTAAATTACTGTACTTTCTCTACCTGTATTTAATTATTTGTACTTCAGACCTTTTAGATCATCTCCAGGATAAGTAAATAATTAAACTACAATTCCATTTCATACACGAGAAACATATAGTATACATTAAATAACAGAAGATTTCCGAATGCTAGCATCAGTCTACTTTTTTAAAAAGGACACTTTAAAAAACCCAAAAACAGCAACAAACATCAACATCACAGCAAACCCTAAATCAAACCAAGAAACTCTAGTGCAGCCTTTTACCTAAATGCAAAAGCCATTTTCCACTCTATTTTCACCTTCCTTCCAACTTTCACAGCTCCAGACTTTGCATTTCAAACATCTAAGCAGTTATGAATTTGTGATGTCCCTTTCTTAAATCTCAAGTTAAATGCTTAACTCTGTCCCAAAAACAGAATACCCACTCATACATTTCTATAGGATTTAATGTTGTCAAGAGCTGTCCACCGCTCATTAGCAGTTAATATTAGCTGTACAAAAGTATCTTTAACCACATTTCCAGCAAGTTTTCAAAATCTTTAGTAGCAATTAGGCATCTACACCTCTAAGCAAACATGTAACTTGTTCCAGTCCTGTCAACATGAAAGGTTAAAACATCCTCCATCAGTCTTTCTCCAGTTAACACATTTTAATAAAGCCTTTTGATCCTCCTTTAACAGTACTTTCTAAAGTATTTTCCTGCAGAACAGTGACATCTAGTAGGAACAATGTAAGCCCTGTCATTCCTCTATCTTTAAGGTAGTAAATGGCAGCATATCCCCAACTCTTTTCTCATGATCTCTGAAGAGAATGGTCCCAGTTCCTGTACTGAGAGAAAATACCAGACAGACTTCTATGGTACCTCCACTTCGATATTCTTCTCTAAAAGACATTGGGAAAAACAACTGTTCAGAAGGTAGATCCTTCCAGAGAGAAAATAGCAGCAACCTATGTTACCACAAACCTGACTCAACCATACAGAAATCCTCTGAAGCAAAAAAATGGAGAAAGTTGACAGCACTGATTACTGAACTCCTTCAACTCATTCTGCATTAGCTTTGACAGGTTTTCACTAAAACCCAAGGAAGAACCACCCCAGCTATTCAGCTACGTTCCTGTACTAGGTGAAAATTAACATATTCCCTCAACTATACTGTTAATAGTATCTGAAGATTATAACCGGATTACAAGAATGTGATGTGCCATCATGAGACGCTACATGTTCTAACAGTAATACAAATAATTATTCACTCAATCTATTTTTGGCTAAAGAAGGTGAAGAAAAGTTAGAAATAAGGAAGACAATTAGTAAAATGTATATTTTTATTAGTTCTCACTATGGTAATAAATCAAGGACAAACGCAGTTGGTCCTTGGCTTCAGAAGCATCAAGCTTTCAAAGGTGGGTAGACAAAACAACATCACTAAGCAAAATAAAAGATGTGCAATAATGAAAAATTATGTATCACCTGGCTAGCCCTGCCAAGATCAAAATTTAAAGGAAACCAAAAAGTAGGATCTTTCCTTCCTCAAAATAGTATGTAAGTACTTGCCAATACCAAGGAAACACCTCTCTTGATTAGAACTTATGTCTGAGACTAAAGCATGCATTAATACTTGTACATTAATGCTTGTACATTTCCTTTCTAAAAGACACTGTCAGTTAGCTTTGTATTTCATGATGAAGACACTGTCAAAACTTCATGTAAGACCAGAACAAATATTTAAGACTAGTAGTGGAGTTATTTCAAGCTACATTAGTTAAAACCGGAAAGTAGAGATACATGCATTTCTCACAGCATATGCCAGTCATTATGTTCTTCTTTTCTCAGTGGCATCATTATGCTTATTGATAGTTTAGTGAAATGCCTGCATATCTCTACCCAGTAGGCAATTATGATAATATAATTTAATCCTTGTCCCACCAGACATACTTTCATTGAGAAAGACAAGCAGAATTCAGCTGTACTCCTCACATTCTCTGGTCAATCTATCAGCACACACATCCACACACACCACCAAGCCAGCCAGCAGGAAAGCAACTCTACACTGAAAAGCTCAAGCTCTCTCTCTTTTCCAGGCCAGGATGTTGCAACAGAGAACTCTTGGAGGTGAAAGTATAGGCAGAAACAGAAAGCCAAGTATCAGGTAAATCAGGAATGAAAAGAATTCAAGGAGCAAAGGACACAAACCGAAAAAAGAAATCCAGCTTTGCTCTCTAGCAGATGCATTGTTTAAATGAGGATTGCATTGTGTTTGATGGTGCTGTTCGCACTAGGATTGTGCTGTGGGTGACAGCAAGGTAACTAGGTTCAGAGAGAAAAAAAGAGTTTGACAAATGCACTTGACATGGGCTCACAGAGTAACTCTGTTACTAGAGAGAGCAAAACAGATGAAGCACACGCTCAAGGCATTATCTCATGCAAATTAAGAACTCTATTATTTAGCCTTTATTGAACAGTTTACGTAATGATAGAATATGATTCTATGATTACAAAAATACTCTTAACTACACCTTAATCTTTATCCCCACAATAATTCTGTGGCACTTATTACTCTTCCATTGGTAAGTACTTACAGCTATAAAATAAAACACGGTAAAAGAAATGAAGCTGTCAGGAAAAAAAAAAAACCACAACAAAATACTACTATTTTCAGTTGGTGTAAAATAACAATGTAATAATAATAAATGTAGTTTTATGACTGTTAAATTAGTACATTTTAATAGAACAACTATCTACCATACTGAACTGTAGTTGATCAGAAATTGATATTAGAAGTTTCAAATTGATTTGTTATATTGCTTTTGTGCAGATGAACTAGTTGCAGCATTGAACTTGTACATGAAAGATTTTTACTTAAAGCTGATAAAATTTTTTGTTCTGTACTAAGAACACAGACCAATTTACTAGACAGTAGAAACTACTCTCTGAAAGAATACCAATTTTTTGTGTGTTTGTTCTACATTAATTGGTAATTTAAGAAAATTGGCACTGAACTCACAACAGTTCAACCACCCTCAGGTTGAACAAAAGATGAATTAAACCACATTGTAATCTGTGTAATCTATATCTGTATGGAATATATGCATTTTTTTAAATTAACTTATTCTTTTCCTCAACACTAAAATTGCATGCTTCATCCATTCATCTACGTTTATGATTATATTCTATGAAATACTCAGAGGTTACATGCTTGCAAAGTAGTTGTCATCTCATGACATTCTTGACCTCAGTAAGGATTAAAACTGCTACTACTAAAAAAATAGTGATTTACTTTGTATCAACTCCCTTAATTCCTTAAAATAAAACAACATAAAAAACAATGTCCTCAAACTAAAACTGTATATCTCATAGGAAAATGAGAAAAAGAGAGTCCTTAAAATTAATATAGGAGTAATTTATTCTATAGTAGCACCTACTCATAGCTACATGACATCACTACAATGCAATAATAGATTATCTGACATATCTGTGCATTAATCTGTATTGTGAGATAAATTTGACTTTAAGCCTGAGACATATATCTGAATACATCAATTACAAAACTGATGTAATGTTTTTATTCTTACCCAATATATACAGATAGACATGGAGATTTTATCTTAAAATATACTAATAAAAAGTCACTTAATTTTTAATACTAATTATCATCCAGCTAAGAAAAAAAAAACATATTGCAGGTAAAATTAGAAGTTCACCGCAGCGAAAAAGACTGTTACAGTATTACGTTATAGAGTTACACTGTAGAAAGAGTCTGTTTAGAACAGTTCTGAAACAACTACTATGTCAAAGTGCACCAGACCCTGCTCTAACAGGTCAAGTGAACTTTTATAGAGAACTGTTTCAATCTGATTCATTAGGCAGGGGCATTTGTGACAGATAAACATTTTTGTGAAAATAGTTTCAGTATGTATTAATTTATAAATTTTTTGTAAGAAACAAAAGCAGAATTCATGGTTACCATAGTTACACATACTCTTTGTTGTGTTTCAATGCCACATGATCTGATTCAAAGTAATACACATCAGGCTCTTCCTCATCATCCTCTGCAGTGTGGATGTTGGCACTCTCTTTGGCAGATGGTACATATCCAGAAACAAGCCTAGCCTCAGAAAGTGGCTTTCTTAGTCCATCATTCCCATGATCTCCTGTATTACAGTTTCTCTCTTTTTCATTCTGTTTAACTTCTTCAGACATTTTTGGAGATCCATTGATATTATTAATACCTACAGGTACATTCTTTTCAGTGGGACTAAGATTATTTTCCTCAACCTGTCCGTTTTCTCTACAAGGAGAGTTATTTTTAGTAGGGCTACTTCTGGCAGGGGGAGCCCTTCGTGGTGAAGTTCTCAAAGTATATCTGTGTTCTTGAAGTTCCGACATAGATGTCATTTGAGCTGAAACACAGTCAAGCACTGAAGAATGTGGTTCAGGTTCACCTGAGATTGATGTACTGTCATGAGTATTCGGGTTGCTATTGGTGTTTTCCGCACACTGTTCCTTAGAGGCACTACTATCTCCTACAACATCTACCTCCTCCTCTGAATCCCTTAACAAAGATGACTGGATCTCAGAAAAGGACCCTGTAGCTGGCTCATGTGCCTGATTAGCATGCTCCTCAGGCAAGCAGTCATTTATTATTTTGTGGTCCTCTAACTTTACCTGTTCTTGAGAGTTTGTGCAAGGCACATAATGGTCTACAACACTGTCCTCCTTGCTGCTACCAAGCAACAATGAAGAATGGGCAAATGAGTTTCCATTTTCTGCTACTGTTTTGTCCTTTGACATACAGGAACCAGCACTGTTTTGCTTAATGTTCCCATCAAGCTGACAGTCATCACAGTTAAGAGAATTTGCGTCTCTCTCACCAACTCCATTGACAGTCTGATAGTCTGTGACCTCATCAACTATTGCAGAATTATTAAATCCTTCTGCACAGACATTCACCTTTTTAACTTCCCTTTTGTCACAATCATCCAATATAAGACATCGACAAGCTCGCTTAGTCCCTGTGGAGACTGCATCATTGTCTGACACCAAGCTTTTATGCTCCAATGGCTCCTTCTCTGTTTTAGCAGGCAAGTCTTCTTCTGAACTGTTGGGTGCCTCTGAACGCAGACAGCGCTTAATTCTTTTCAAAACTGGTGAAACAGATTCTGCTTGTTTTTTTTCACTATTTTCCACAGTTTGTTTATCAACATTATCTTTTTCTGAAGCAGACAGCCCTCTCTTTCTAGGGCTCACCCACGACTCCCGGGCACTCTGCTGTTTCAAATCAGTAGTTCTTCCACCGTTACTTCCCTTCTGAGTTTGTACAGACTCTGGCCTCTTCTTTGGTGATCTTGACCGTATTTGAGGATGGGGTGAAACTTCCTCTGTATGAGCAATACTACGGTTTCTTAAAGTTCTACCACAAAAGTTTTCATCTAAACCATTTAAACCCACTGTAGATCTTGTAACACGAGTAGATCGAGAAGTAGCCATACTATGGCAAGTCCCTAAAGTAGGTTCATCATGATCCACTCATTGGGAAACCTTTAAATAAAAACAAACAAACATGCAAAACAGTCAGAAAAAAATATTTAAAAACACGTGCAGACATAGCAAATCTGAAAATATCCTGTCACTAATGTACCTAATGTAAAACTGAAAATGCCTATGCAATGCAGTAACATCACTTCTGTGTTAGTTCTTTAGGGCATTTAAATAGTTTTCCACCTAAGTCACAAAGTAGATTATATGGTATTTGCAGTTGTGTGCAAATATTGTTCATTTTATGCCCTATATTAGGCTGGAATGTTTCAGTTAGGCTCCAGTTACTAAAATACACTATTTTCATGTACCGTACATGTAATATAATGAAATGGTACTGCAATTTAAGCCTATCTGGTCAAATGAAAGGTATCAAATCAAATTTTTTATATCCTATAGTTGCTAGTTACATGGTTTCTCATACTAAGGTGGCAATGATTAAAATCATATTTGATTGCTCACTGCTTGCTTAAAACAAAACCACACTGCTCATTAATAACAGTACTGCAATTCTAATTTAACTGTACATTAAAAAAAATTCACACCAGTAAAAAAATAGTTGCAGTTAACTGGTGAGATGAATCATCACCTAAATTGCATTTAAGTAAATTCAGATTCAAAGCTAAGTTTAAAACATCCCCTCTGAGAGTTTTTTATTCCAGATTTCAGGGTGAAATGTAGGAGTATTAAATATGCTCAACTTCATTTGAGACAATTTTAATAGAAATCAGTTCAACTTTATCCTTCTGTTAATTTCATCTTTAAAAATGCATGCCACCACAAAGATGTTGTGGTAGACAAGATAATGAATAGATTCACATTTGTACACGATGGTATAATCTAACAGAATTCCAGATTACACAGGCATGTTCAACTAACATATGATGATCTAAAATCTTACGTATGGACTCAAATATTTTACATATATATATAAAGATTAAAAATGACAAATGGAGGAAAAGTATTTCAATAGGCAATTTTCACACTCAGCAAAAAAAAAAAAAAAAATCTTACAAATATACTATTTAGGTGTCAGGTGGTCCTAGAGCAGAAAAGAGAAAATGAAACAAGACCAGTACAATTCCTTAAAGATACAATTTTATTTAACAATTAACAGTAAATATCATGTTGTCTGATTATCTAGTCATAAAGCAAGTAGTACTTCTTAATGAAAGCAACGTATCCTAAATGTATTTCTTAGTATAGTTCTAGATATAACTAAGATAGAACAGCATTTTGAGTAAAAAACAAACAAAAAAATTACAAAGTGGAAATTTCAAATGTTCTCAAAACTATGTTGCATTTATGTTGCCACAATCCTGCACAAATCCTACACAATCCTGAGCCCTGTGATAGGACAAGGAACAATAAACTACAGCACAGGAAGTTCCACCTCAGTATGAGAAGGAACTTTTTTACTGTAAGGGTCACAGAGCACTGGAACAGGCTCCCCAGAGAGGTTGTGGAATCTCCTTCTCTGGAGACTTTCAAGGCCTGTCTGGATGCATTCCTCTGTGACCTTCATTAGCTTATGGTCCTCCTGTGGCACAGGGGTTGAACTAAGACAATCTCTAGAGGTCCCTTCCAATCCCTAACATCCTGTAATCCTCCTGCTTATTAGCTACTCCCACTTGCCTTACAGGAATGCCTGGAAAGATATGTGATTTTGTACCTGGAGATACAGGTAAAGAACTTGTACCATACTAACTTCCATTCTGTTCACTTGAAAGTTCTGACAAAGCATGAAGTGTCCAATAACCTTTGTCTTAGGAGCAAACAGAAAACGGACAAAATATCAGTAGCTATATTGAAAAGATGACCAAAAAAAAACAAACTGTGTTGTCTACAACGACTGTTTATACCAGTTTTTCACAAGGATAAATTTGCCTGTGTATTATTCCCTTTTACACACAAGCTCAGTAACTTCTGAAGAGTGATCTGTTTCGAGGTTGAACTCAAACATGAAAAAAAGGATCCTTTAGCTATTTCATTTCACCTGGGTTACTCTAAGTAAGGCTATCACACATTAAGAACGAGTAACTGACATTGCAAGAGGATACCAATAAAACAAATCAAACCAAATTCCAGTGTGCGCTTCGGTGAACCACTGTTGGACTCAACAGACATTAGAAATAAAATGGAAGACAGAAATTGTTACTGATGTGGTGATATGTTACTTTCTGAAGAAACACCTCACACAATTTAAAAAGCTATTATTTACTTAGTACAAAATGCAAAAAACTTACCATTGTGAAACCAGAAGAAATACAAACTTCAGACATTTCATATAGCAGACTTCTCATGTGCCACTCAATCTCAATCACCATTGCTGATATTCATGATGTAATCCAAATGCTTTTTTTACTATTAAGACTTTGAAAACTGTTAAGAAAGAGATAAAAGCATCAATTAAAATTATTTCATTAAAAATAAGAATTCAACAGGACATACGGAGTAAGCTTTTTTAAGAAGAAATTATCCATTTTACAAGTGCCCTACATAAACAGTATGCTATAAAGTAATTAAGAAAGTGCAATGCTAATTTAGGTTTAAAATGTGAAGTATCTTTCTTGGTTATTTAAGTGATTCAATGTATCACACTAACGATGTGCAAGCAAATTAATTCACAACAGAGTCATGTGTTAGGGTTTTCAAACTCGAGAAAATATTTGAAGAGACACAAGAAAACAAGCAGTGGAAGACATTACTACAACTAATGAATTCTGAAATGCACTGTCAATTATTTTTTACAATTTGATAGAGAGTGAAACCAATTATTTCTATTTAATTTTAATCAAATGCACAGAACTCAAAACTTAGTGGCTCCAAACCCCTAAATAACCTTCATCCTCAAAAAAGGAGTGAAATCTCTCCAGCATTCATAATAAAACTTATTTTTCACATGAGGAAAACAATGTATACTAGCTTGTTTATAATGTAAGTGAACCAATGCTGATATGGAAAGACAAAAATACATCTATGGATCTCAAAGTCACACAATCCTTTCAGCTAACTCCAGAATTTGGGCATCAGTGCCAACACCCGAAAGCTATTACTTGAAAAAAATCATATCAGATCATCTGCTACTATGGGGGACAGCACAAATCACTATAGGTAGTGATTACTGGATCCTCCTTCATATTCGTATTACTGCGTTCTGTTTTGGGCTCCCCAATCTAAGAGGGACAGGGATCTGCTGGAGAGGGTCCAGCAAAGGGCTACAAGGATGATTAGGGGACTGGCGCACTGCGTTATGAGGAGAGGCTGAGGGACCTGGAGCTTTTCAGTCTGGAGAAGACTGAGAGGGGATTTATAAATATCTGAGTCAGGAATGGGGGACAGGCTCTTCTCACTTGCTTCCTGTGATAGGACAAGGAGCAATGGGGGTAAGTCAAAGCACAGAAGGTTTCACCTCAACACAAGGGAAAACTTTTTGACTGTAAGGGTCACAGAACACTGGAACAGGTTCCCCAGAAAGGCTGTGGAGTCTCCTTCTCTGGAGACTTTCAAGGCATGTCTGGATGTGTTCCTCTGTGATCTGCGCTAGATTGTCTGGTCCTGCCCTGACAGAGGGGGTTGGACTCAATGATCTCTTTGGGTCCCTTCCATCCCCTGACATCCTGTGATTCAGTTGACGTCATAGTGTAAACACAAGCTGACAGATTTCTCCCCCTTTTTTTCTTTATACACAGTTACCACATTTTGATAAGCCTTTGGAGATGGTCTTCACTTTCAACCTATTTATGGTTTGATACTGGTAAAAGCAGAAAACAAATTCCCAATTAAGTTCATAATTGAAAATATAAACTGAGTCAGATAAAAAGAGATTAATTAGTTCTTGTTACAGAAAAATTCAATAATGAAAGACACTTCTACAATGATGTTATATGAAGTGTCATAAATTCTATTATAGGATAACTAAATCAAATTAGATTTCAATTATTCAGTGGAATTTCTTAATTTAACAAACAGCGAAGAATTGCCATAATAAAAGAAGGCAAGGAAAACCATTTGAAAATGCAAGAGACTGGATACAGACACAGAGAGAGCTGAACTCCATAAGGAGCTCCAGTATCAAGTGACCAGCCTGTGATCCCTATCCTTGCCTTTCCCATAGATCTATTTAACTGAGAGGAAAGACACATTAGTAGATACCAACACTGACAGATTTTTTGCAGAACCAAATGTACTCAAACAAAAGTCCCACAGCTAATTAACTCTGACAGAATACAAAACAGTGGAAAAAAGCCTGAAACAAAATATAGCAGTGAAACAGGCAGGAGGCCTAATCTCAACATTTTTAATTACTTCATCGGTTCATAAATAAAGTACATTTGCATAAGTTGTTTCAGGAACATAGATTTATAGATACGGTCATAGAATGCATTGGTTTTGCAGGGACCCAGGAAGGTCGTCCTATCCAACCCCCCTGAAGCTAGCAGAGACATATTTAATTAGATCAGGTTAAATAACAACTGAAATGGTAATGACTGTCTCTCCTCAGTTTTGTGTATTTTATCTCATGATTTTCTTTCTCCCAGAACAATTCTATTTTACACACAGCATGAAAGACAGAACCCCTGTTGTGCCTAGACACTTTTAGTAAAATGGACAGCATTTTAGAAACAGCAAAAAAAAAAAAATGTTTTAAACATCACAAGAGGAGCAACCAAGGTGGGGAAAAAAGTTTCACCTAGTCGGTATTTTTTTTCTAGAGGGTGGTGTTTTAAAAAAGGGAAACCTTTAATAGGGATACACTCAAATGACTTCACCTTAATTACTGTTTAAAAACTAGAAAATAACATTGATGAGAGCTTACTAATTGAACAATTAGACTTCTCTAAGAAGTTTCTCTGAGAACTATTACTTCTTTACATTTCATAACCAATTAAAATTACTTTTTCACCTAGAACAGCTATATCTTCTACAGCAGAGCAAGTCAATGGAAAAGTAATTTAATGTTTTGGGCACCATTCATTTCAGAAGATACTAATAAATTGGACAAGAGTAAGGGAAACTAAATATGCTTTTTGGTATAAGCCATTCTTCCAGGAACCACATCAACATTTAAGAAAGAGAATATAGCAATAAAGACTTGAAGTCATAAGCTGAGAAACAATGTGGTCTGGCTGGTGAATCCCGTTAAAAAGTAAGAAGTAGAATATAATGCAGACTTTTAAGGAAAAATAGCCTGAATTTGTCTCTTGTGGGGAGGGACCTACACAAAAATTCAGCAGGAGTGCTGAAGCTGAAATCTTATAGGAAAGGGTCATATGTTAATCAGTATGGAACTTCTTTAGTGTCAGAATGAAGTTTGATTGTTTAGATATTGTCTATAAATCTTACACATAATCCGGAATTTAATGACCGAATAGGATGGAGCTTTAGAATATTAATTTTAGTATTTGAGAACCCATAAAATGTTACTTAAGTTTTAGACAGCCATATAATTACATTAGAATTTTTATTTAGCTTAATCAAAAGCCTAATTAACAAAACTAGTGAATGCTGAACTGTGTGTGTGAAAACTAGCAATAGAGAAAAACCAACAGCTAAAGGTAACTCCTTCCTAAACATGCAGAATAACCCCTTTCTTCACTGAGCTAAGTCAGTACTGGCTATCTGATTGCTTAAAGGAACCCCAAGAATTAAGAACCACATGCATGGATGCATGGTTCAAAGTATGTTTAACATGGCTCTATGTTAGAAAAGGAATAGTAAAGAAAAAAAGGTCTAGTAGGTGCATCAGCACATAAGACCTGAAAGAGCAAAGCAATAGAACCTCTTCTACAATCCAGCATTAAATAAAAAGTATTAAGTTGGGGAAGAAGAGACTCTTGAAACAGGCAAGTCTCCAGTAGTTCTCTGATGTCACTGTTTTATAAAAATGGACAGTGGCTACAGCATTCCACAATTCAATTATTGAAAACAGTTTGTTCATCTCATGTATGATTCTATGTATAATCATCATCTTATTGAAGAAAAATAATCTGTTCTCTTCCTGTTATTCTGAGTTTCATATAACAATCAGTTTCCATTCATGTTCAGTAACAATACTGCATGGTGATAAAGGATAAAACTGTTTCCAGTCTTCAGATACTGCAACTGTGAATATGTGACAGTGGTAGCATTCTAATCCCCTACCGCAGTAAATCTCAAAATTGCTTCAGATACAGTATCTGTTATTTTTGTAGTTAACATTTACAAGAGCATATGTGACATGGATACGTTTACTCTCCCCTATTTAATTTTCATTCTGCTCTGGATTTGTGGGACCTTGCCTACCTCTGCTGAAGGGAATATTGCAGAATGTTTCACTTCAGTCACAAGACTCTTTGATCGTATTCATTTCTGTTACCAGAACTTGGGCATCCTCAATGTCTATTCCTTTTTCAAAAAACCAATGTATTCTATTATTTTAAATATTTGTGTCAGATCTGACATAATCTTTTTCAAACAGTACCAGTTCAGAAGAAACATCAGTTTCACACACATCTTTCTAATATCAAACAGAAGAGCATTTTCTGGGAAAGCAAACAAATCTGTACCAATGTGATTTGAGTATTAGACTGTGCATAATTTAGCTAGCTTGAGACAATGTACAGTCAACTATTCTCTATGTCATCCCAAACTACTTAATTCTGAAAACTTGTTTTCATTGACCTTACGACTTTCTAAGACTGCTATTACAATGTACTTAATATAACTATCAAAACAATTACAAATTTTACATAAGAATACTCTGACATTAGCCGTATTTCTGAACTTAGAATTGTAGTCTGCTTCTTTCAGGATCTCCCAGAAACGACTCAGCCACTAGTCAGTATTTGCAGTTCATTAGAAATTTGCTACTGTTCTATCTTAGTGCAGACAGGAAATCAGTAAATGAAACTGGCTTTTCTCAAGCCTCTTTGTAAATTCTACTTCTCCAAAATTCAGTCAGAGCTGACAAAATCTGAGTCTGACCTAACCTTCTATATGTAACTCAGTCTTCTACATTGAAGTGGTTTAACATTTACCATGAATCTCCTGTTTGTCATTACCTTCTGTTATGAGCATGTAATATTTTTTTAACCAATTACTGTATCCATACACTAAGCATGTATCTACACAATCTTTAATAATCAACAGGATCCTCTACATGCTTCATGCTAGGGCCATTTATGGGAGGTGGGCATGAAAGATTCTATCTTCTGGTTTTGCATTTTCCATAGAGAATTATATCAAAGGTATCATGAATAATCTTTTGTGTTCTAATTGTCTAGAGACATCCTGATCATCATGTTATCTTTTTTCTTATCAGCTATATACTTCACACCACACTACTTCAGTGACACCGAAAAATAACACTTAGACTCTCTACATTTTACGTATGCACAGTACTGCTTAAGTGCGTATCTCAAACGAAAAGAATATTTATAGATGACTAAAATGAATAAATAGAGCTGGTGTATCTCTCTGGTATAAAAGAGTGATTCTTAAATTCTTTGCAGAGCACTAGTATATTATGTCTAACAGTGCATTTTTTTAAAATGGAGAGTACATTGTATAAAATGAAGATTGCAGGAAATAATTACATAAGCAGAATCTAATCCCTTAAAGCAAACAAAGAATTGCATCTTTGAACAGCAAAGAATCTGCGCAGAGATCAGATTATCAGGACTTTGTTTTATCTCCACATATAACACTTCCTAGCAAAGTGGTATTACTAAATTAGAAATGAATTCTATGTAACAAATTACATTCAGCAGTCTATCACATCTAGAGTATGCCAGCATCTCTTCCCACACATACTGAGCTTAGCATAACTACATTAGCAAGAAATTAAGTTTTCTGGAGAAGGCACAATATTTCTATGATTTTACATCACATCAGAATAATAATATCATTTTCAAATGATAGAAATAACGCCCATCAAAACACATTACAACGATTTTAGTTGAAACAATAACTAAGAATAAGCAGCTTAAAGCAATAATGAAAGTTTAAATGCAATAAAAGTATAAAGACTCCATAGTCTGGGATTACTCTGAGATTTGAGCCTTCTCTGACACGTGGATCAGATATAAACAACATACAGTTTGTCAGAATGGGGCTAATTTATATTTTACATAAGGAAAACAAGATTAAATAAAGGAAAAAAAAATAGAGTAGTAGGAAAAAATTCTCAACAGGTTATAAAAGCTAGCAAAACAGCAAGGGAGATGCTTTACCAGAAACTACAACTGGCAAAGAACCAGAATGAATATTCCAGTATGTTAATTTTCTTCTTTAAAATAGATGGGTTCACCATGCCAGAATAACCTATTTTTACATAAGAGGAGAAAAAGAAAATCTTTCAGAAAGAATCTGCTTATTGAAAATATTTGTTTAGGTTTCGGTGTTTGTTTTTTTTTGTGGGGGAGGACTGGGGTGGAGGGGGAGGAAAAAGTAATGGATCAGTAAGACAAGTCTGGTACTTAAATAATAGGATGTCTGAAAACAAACTAGAGCTTAATCTCCTCCTCTCCAACAGCATCTTACATTGACTCCTCTCTCTCCAAAATCACAAAACAAAGGTCTAATCAGCAAATTATATGTCAATGATTAGTAATGCACATCTGGTGCCTCTGTATACCTTCCAGTCAACAACAGGTTATCAAAAGAGCTTACGGCATTGATATTTGCACGTTCCTGGGCTATCAACACAAGGAAATTTATTGGGAGGATGGATATGATAGAGGTGTAACTCCTTGTCCAGCCAAAATTGCCAAGATGAGGTTAAAAAGTTACTTCACATAAAACTAAATATTAATTACAGAAGTGTAACTGTAAAGCAGAACTGTAGAAAAGTAACCACTCTGAAATTTCTTTTCCTTACAGGCAAACCCTAAACTGCTTTCAGATTCTTAGATCTTGGCCAAATTCAAGATTGCACTGAAATCATACATGGAATCACCTGGCCCAGACTGCTATTCCCACCCTGCTGCCCCTCCCCTCAGTTCTCAGTCAAAATATTCTGGGTGTAAATATGGATTAAAATTTAAAAAAAACCTCTCACTGCTTAAAACACCTCTGACTTTTTTCAAGAAGTTTTTCTGCCTCCATGTTTTGAAATAGAAAATTGGAATTTGGCATAGGCAAACATTTTCCTAAGAATGAAATTCCCAGTAGAGCTGTGATGTAAGCAGGCTAAGGGAAATGCTAAGCATGAATGGACAGGTTAGGAAAGCAGCCACATTAGCTAAATGAGTGAATGCCTGGAAAGAGGGACAGGCTGTAAATCCTGAACAATTGCCAGCAGACATAAAGATCACTTGGCCAGAACCAAAGGTGATGATGTGAACTTTGTTAAGTGGTACCACAGCCCTGGGAACAATGAACTACATTCCACACTTCAACACACCACTTAGTACTGCTTCATCTTATTTTAAAAAAATATTTTTTAAAAAATCAATTACTGGGACATCATTTAATATAAATTGCAATTAACATGAAAAAAGGAAGTAAACACCTTTACTGAACTTACTAATCAATCAATCAATAATGCACCTGCCATGTAATACAATTGATTTACCAAGAAATCTTAATACAGACTACAAAATTTCCATGCCTCACTTCAAAAAAATAATGCTTAATGTAATTTATTCATCATCACCCTGTATCTTTCTCATCCTACCCACCTACTCTTCCGTATCACCCTAGGTGAAAGTCTCACTCTAAATTGTAATGTCTTTTTCATGTGAAATCATCCAGCTGTTAAATAGCTTCACTGTTACCTTAAGAATATCTCCTGTGTAGGATTATCAAAACATGTGACTAACATCTTGGAGATACATTAAATTACACAGTTTTTTAAAAAGCTCATTATAAAAACAATTATACTAACTTGATTACAGTAACCATTTATCAAAATGTTGTTCTAGCAGAATAGACTCCAACATTATTTAATCTCTTAACCACAGCTAAAATACAGTTTTATACCAATAAATAGGGAAAATATCACTCATTCTCTAATGAAATTGTTGCAATATGCAAAAAAAAAAAAAATAGACACAAAAAGAAGCTTTTTTCCACTCTACAGATAGGCTGCAACTGATCATCGAGTAATGAATAACCCTACCAACAGCTTTGTGGCTCTTGAGCTAGATTTCTAGCTCAGACATAGAAAAAATGGGAACAGACAAACTTAGAAGTGGAAGCTCTGAGAGGTGAACATTCCAGGGATAGGCCATATAATAGCCACAATGGATAAGTTAATACAATTTCATTGGAGCATCAAGAGCCTTATGTCTGGAAGCACAGCTTGTACCTTCCCTTTGCTGCTTCTGCTGCACCTGCTGCTATCTTCCCCCTTGCCACTGTTTTGGCTGCTGCTGCTTTTGCCACTTTAACGCCATTTGACTCCTTCCCCATCCACCTTAACCATAACCCTATTTTTCTGTAGTAGTCTGTTCTCTTTATACTGTTATATTTAAACTATAAGAAATACAATTTCATTTTTCCTGATTTTCCAAAAATCCATGTTGTAGTGAGTTTACCGGGGGAGGGATCCGCTCTAAGCCAGTACACAATTTACAGATGAAGAGGAAGCTGATAACGAAAAACAGTGTTCCTTTATAAAAAGCCCAAACATAAACCAGTCTGCTCGTTTTTGTAGACTTCTACACTGGAAATACTTACTTAGATTTACTTTTGGAACAGTGATTGCCAACATGCTACCCTGTGATGTGTATATTCTATAGAATACACTTTCAGCCCAGATTATTTTCGGTCGAGGGCATGCATCTGAATTACAATGATTAGTATATTTTTATATGCAAAATTACAGCATCAGCTGCATAAGCCTCAAAAGGCAAGCATAACAACAAGCTGTGACATGTAAAAAATAGGCAATACTACATACACACAACCAGACATTCTAAATGTGATTAGAAGACTCTTAGAAGTGCTATTGCATGGGTGCTAAGGCAAGTACCAAACCATAGTTTGCATAATGGGAGAATCAGGCATGCAAAGGCTTTTGCAAAATATTTTGAGTGTTGTATTAGAATTAAAATGGTTTTGTTCTCAGATTTCCATAAAGATTTAAAATACTCTGTCCCCAAAAGAAAGGGAAAAAAGCACAAAAGTGAGAAGGAAGTTATCTCTATTAACAAAGAAATGTTTTAACCACTTATATTCCATTTGATCTTTTTTTCCCACTTGGTCTAGGAGAGAAGTATTTTTTTTCTATAAGCAGACCAGCAAAACTGCTAACCTGTGAGCTGGCTCCTTGCAGTCTCCAATGAAATCTAGTTCTGCCAGACATCTCATTTAATTCCAACATTTTGATAAGTTTTGTTCCTCCCTCTGACCATCTCCAAAAATCAATAATATTGTGGTAAATTACTAGTAAAAAATGCACATCAGGCAACTGCTGTACTAAAACTGCAATTTTTCCTGAGAAGGCAACTCCAACATTCATGAAAGCTACACATTTTGTACTTCCAAGATCTTAACTCCCAGATAATTTTAGAGGGAGCTGCTGAATTTGCCAGGAGGTTCAAATTACTTAGTGATGACAGTAAGCAGAGGGAGACCTTCTTGCCTAAGCTGAAGGGGTTGATCTAAATTATGGTTCTAAATGTTTTACACATGTCTGAAAACACTAGGGGCTGGGAGGGTATCCAAAGCTATCCTAGCATCTATGAACAAAAGGAACCAAACTTGTCAGGTAGCTATGGCCCTGCTGTGTCTTCTAATGTGATGCACATTTATGATCCCAGAATTACAGGCATTCCTTGCCATACAAGCCAATACTGCAGGTAGCACCACTCATCTTGTAAACAAACAGATGTTTTCTCACACTCTAGAGGCTCTGGACTACCTTATAAAACAAACTATGTTTCAGCTTTGAATTTAAATACTACTACCACAGTAGCCTGCTACCACAGAAACACAGAATCAATTAGGATGGAAGAGGCCGCTAAGATCGAGTCCAACTATACATGATGTGGCCTTTTTGAAATGCTACTGTGGCTGTGCTCTATGACTGACTTTCATATATTACAAAAATTCCATAGCACAACTGACTTTGTAACATGTAACAAAGTCTCTGGTGCACAGCCAGCAGAGGAATGTGTATTTTCTGCAGAGACAGTCTGTGATATTACAGCTATTGAAATGTTTTGCTGCTATACCTCTATTCTAGAATCTCAACATCACTGCAGTTCTCAAAATAGTGATTTGTAGTGGGAAAGCCCATCCCTAATTTTTGTTCCAGACTTCCATACAGGATTATTGTTTATCTTCATTGTTTCTCTCTGCTGTTTGGCCTAATACACAGCACAACTACTATCTACATGTAGCCATACATAATAGCTTTGCTACTGCAGATAGTCTTTCAAAGTAGTTTTGAGCACGTTCCTGCTCTGTAAGCTGGATGTCAGCATCATCTAGACCAAGAATGAGCTCGTGCTCCCCAGGAGTACTTGAACAGACAAATTTTCTCAGCAGAGACTGGGCATTCTGACAGAACCACTGGTAGCAGCACTGACAAACAATGCATTATGCAATTTATTCTTAGATTCTTTCCAAATTCTGCTTTGCAACTGACAAAGAGCTTGTTAAGCAGAAAAGTTTCATGCTCCTCTAAAGTTTAATGTACTCACTTTGTTCAGCCTGTATTTAAATATTCTGAATAAGATTACCTTCATGTATATTTCAGTCTACTTGGATTCCTGAAGTTTCAACTGGAAAGTATTGAAGGTGTTTTAAGTGCATTAGCAACTACATTTTGAAAAAGCTCTTAAAGTAACACTGACCAGCCACTGCCTGCCTGGAAAAGTTTGCTTCTGCTGTCTTGTCCCCAGGCACAAGAAACAAAACTTTGAACATGAACATTATTTCATACTTTTTCCTTTTAATTACTGCATACCTACTGGTGACAGAAGCCTTGATTTACAGAAAACAAAATTTATTGTAAGAGTGATCCCACATCACATTACTTTTTCTAGATGCTTTTGTCTACATTCAACTCCTCCCAAACAGGACAGTGAGTTAGAATTTCTCTGGCACAACAGTACAATTGCAGTCTATTTTCCTTTTTTATTCTAATTTACATAATTAAACTATGTGTAATTGTATATGCGTATGTGTAATTCTGTTTCAATTGATTGCTATTTTGCTTTATTCTCTTGCTCTGCTCAGAAGGTCTTTGTAGGCCAGATAAACAGTATGTTGCATTTAATTTCCTGGGTTTTCTGCCTTGCCTATTCTTACACTACTAACTAGAAATAGAAAGTTGTATTTGGCCTGCATATACATTTAAAATCTCTGTCTTTTAGTTACTGCTGATTTCCTTAATGTGAACAACTTTTTTTTTTCTATTTGAAAGCTTTGGCATAAAATCCCATATTCTGAGTAAAAAAACCCAGAAGAGTAATTTTTCTTATGCCATAACTACAGGTCTTTGTTTTTCTTGTGATCACTGACAAATAATCTTCAGGCTTGCTCCACTTTTATTTTTCATCCAGATGCACACTTGCTCCTCATTTATGCAGATTCTATAGTTTTTGGCATAGTAAAAACTCAGACCACTCTGATTCAGAATTTTGTAATCTTTTAAAGTCACTAATAAACTTGAAAGATCCAGTCAGAAAACTAAAACTTTCTGTGCACCACAACTACACATCAGCAGTTCCTCTCCAGGTGTCTTATTAACTTCTTGAATATATATACTACAAACTTTAAAAAGGCATTTCAAAACATTTCTGAGATTTAACACTGTTACTCTAAACCCACCATTAACCTGTCAACACACTGATGAAATACAATTAGTTTACCCTTTGTATGCTTTTTGCTTCTTTTACTCAACTTTGTAATAAAAGGAACATCCAGGTATTTTGCTTTGATTACTATTGTTCCTCAGGGTTGTTTTGTTTGCAGTACTCAGTTTATTATTTCCTGCAACTACCAGAGACAATTTACTTTCAAAACTATTCCCACTATTCAAGCATAAAATGAAAGAATGCCTACAAAGTTAAAAATTCATTCCAATTCTATTACTCTTTCCCACTTCCTGAATACTTTATCAAGCACTTTCTAAATATGTTCCATGGTCCAGATATTGAGACATTGCACTACAATTTAAAGTGCAAAAGAAACTTGCCTATTACCAAATGCATGGACATATGCTACCTATGCACATATGCACTCAATTCTCACTGCATGCTGACAATCTACTTTAAAAACTTATTCCTCATTAACTTTGAAAGCAAAACAATTATTTTAAGTTTTGTTAAATTCAAACCTCTCTTCTCACAGTCAGACCAAAGGTCTATTGAGTCAGTACTTTGTCTCCAACAGCATTCATTAGCAGATGACTAGGGAAGACATGCATTACACAATTTCTAGTTTCCAACTATTTCTGTCTCAGAGTCCTGTTAAGTCACATGTGATTTCTATCTATTTGCTAAACTTCAACATGTTTCACTTAGATGAATTTCCACTGTCTTCACTAGAGTTTCAATAAGGATTTTTTTTTTTAACATTTGAGATATCTCACTCGTGTTTTCAAATGTGAATTCTAATTTTTCAATTTTGCCAATAGGTATAAAGACCATAACCTGGCAAAGAGCGAAGGCTGCAAGGCTGGTTACCCAATGCACATCCTTACTGCTCTTTTTGTTTTTTTAAGAATAAAATATTTAAGTTTTATTCAGAGGTGCCCTTTCTGCTTCACTTTTTATGACTTTGCCTATAGAAAATTTTTGGAAGAAAGAAGTTCCATCAGTGATGCAAAGCTTCTAATAAGCAAAGCATGCCTTTTCAGCTACAATGTCATGCACGTACTCAGTACTAATAAGGTAGCACATGTTTGCAGTTTCATCTATTCTAATAAAACACATGAAACTTCAAGTTTTTAATAGCATCTTGCATTTTCTCATTTTAATTTTCTGAAACTGTAGTAATTTCTGACATTTTGACTTTCAACCTTTGTCTAATGATAGGATTCATGACTATAATAATAATTCACTGATTTAACGCTTTATCAGCTATCAATTCAACACTACAGTGCAAACTACGGCCTTTTAAAAAATAACACAATGTGCAACCCTTCATATTAAAAATATATATGACTATGGTATCTAAAATTCTAAATAATACCTATTTTCAAAAAACAGAAATGAGATGCTCATCCTACCATTTCTCACAATTACTCTGAGACAGCAGGTAAAAGGACTGAAGAGGCATTAAATGGCTATTAAAGTTCCAGGTTCAGACATTATAAAATTTCTCAAAGCACAAGAACAGAGGAAAAGAATTACCATCTACTTCCAGCACAGCTTAGTACAGATTCAAACAACAAGAGGTAGCTGCCAGAAGATTTGTCAGTGTGAATTATATGGTTTCTATATCTATCATAAGGAAACATGAGCAGACAGCCAGATTTCAGTCAGTTTCCTAAATGGCTAACCAATCACAGCAATACAAAATCTACACCTGCAGCTAGTTCTTGCTCTCCAGAGACATGGGCTTCACTTCTAAAATGCACACAATGGTCTACCACACAATCTATCAACTGACAACACATTTTAAAACTTCTAATTTGAAAAAAAATAGATAAAGTTCAGACTAAACACCCAAGTTATCTACTATGGACTTACCTGAATGTACTATATTTTTTTTCTGATTTTTATCACTTTGAAACATTCAGTTATAGATCCCTAATTACTCCAAATGTTTATTTCTTACAAGACCAAATGAATTTGACCAGTATCTTCTAGAGTCTGCCAAAGATACAGTTTAGATCTTTATAGTATGAATTTGAAAATAAGCAATAAAAGCAGCTACAAATCTAGAAATCACATTTATTCATGTTGATGCTCATATGCACATTTGCATTTATAAAGATATCAAGAAGACGACTCTCCATACCTTTTTAAATTAATCAATCACTTAGTTTGACAGTGATATTCTAAAAAGCCATTACTGACCCTTTCTAAGGCAGTTATTTTCAAAATATTCCAAGGAATTTAACGGCCCTATGTCAGACCAAGTGCTATGCTTACTCCTTACTTAGTACCTCTGAAGAGCTGACATCAAATATTACGTAAGAATTAACTTGACAAATGTAATTTACATGCCATCCATAAAACAGCTTACCCTTTAAAAAGAGTTATAAAAAATAAGCAATTGTCAGTTCTCTTAAAGTATCTAAAATTTATGTATAAAAATAAGAAATTATTCCTCTATGAGCAACTGCACTACCCACAGCATAATGCTGTATCCATAGAAGAAAAAAAAAATACAGTAAAAATATAGGCCTTCAGCCATTCCTCAAATATACAAAGCCCTCGTAATTCATCTTTCTCCTAGAGCAATAAGCAATTAAACACATTCCTGCCATGATAACAGAAGGAAAAAACCCAACATCATACATAAACTCCCTTGTACCTTTAAAAATTAGTTTTGCTATACCTAGAAACAAAGCAAGCACTTAAATACAGTAACCATGTCTGGCAGGGCACACCTGAGGACATACATTCGCTGTACACTGCCAGAACTAACGGATATTTAATTTGGCTTATCTCCTTTGTGTTCCACAGAGAGAAGCTATTTCAAACCTTTGATTATTTTTATTGCCTTGTTCTGTACTAAGTCTAGCAGACAGTGCAGGATAATCACATTCAAAGTATGTATGTCATGGATTTTTACCACAGAATACTAATGTTCTATGTTATGACCTCTTCTAACAATCCTCAAACTTCTTCTTCTTTTTTTTTTTTTTGGACAGGTAATGAAAACAGAGTTGATGTTTTTACAGAAATGCCTATCAGAACACTTTCCTGAGCAGTAAAAGCTGATTTAAAGTCAGGATTGGGTTACTTTTGCATGAAGTCATTTTATTCTCAAGTATTACTTCACATTACTTTCTGAAAATTAACTTCTGCTTCTTATTTATCACCCATTCACTCCATTTTGTAAGATCCTCTTACAACAGTAACTGAAGACAGTAATGAAATCAAGTTATCAGATTTGTATCACCTACAGACTACTTTCAGAGGTTTTTTTCTACAATCACTGAAATTATTTTATTAAAATATCACTACTCTATAAGTATTTGATAGAAATTAACAACTCTGACCAGCTGCTTATTTTGATTGAAAATCTCATTTTAAAATCATGTGCCAAATAAGTTAGGCACTGATTCTTTTCTGAAGTTCTACATGCATCAAGTTCTATATGGATCATCCCTGTTCAGCTGAGGAAACCATTTTTTGTTCACTTTTAGTGGTGAGAAAGAGCAACTCTACAATATCCATGTATTTAAACAGCCACCTGGGAAACAGAACTGTAAGTCCATCTGTCAGTTAACAATAATTAAAAGTATGTTGTGTTAGTCCATAAGCCTCTGTTGAAGGTTACTTATTTATTACAACAATGAATACCCTTTTCAGTAATTGAACTTTCTTTCAGCAGTTGGCTTGATTTAGAAAGGTTTCTACAGTTAGCCTAGGCAGGTATCTCTTATGAGGATGTCATAATTTTGCATCATAATTACTGCAGTGCTCTTTTCTCTACCCCTACTCCACTTACATCCATTTACTTATCCAGAGAGTATTTCCTTAGTTTATTTCGTCCAAGGCACGACTTTCCCTATCTCTTTCTAATATAACAGACAAAGCAACGCCCATCTATCATCACACTCCCTAACCACACAGTTGATTCACAATGTAGTGAGCCTTGAATTATTCTCTTTAATTCTGCAACAGAGTTCCGATGTGAGGTTTCATTTTACTGTTAAGTAACATTTAATCTACAAAAAGGATCAATCCAACTCCTCAGTAACTCTCAGGTGCATCATTTTTCCCATGCATTTGCTTTATTATTCAATCCAATCCCACAAAGAGCTGATTTAGAAAACACAGACCCCTGCAAAAAAGCCGTTATCTTTCTGCTGGTTTAGCTCCCTAAACAAGCTTACTGTAATGGTCAAATGAGCATAGGTGCCTTTGGAAAGCAAGGGTCACAACTATGGATTTTGTGACAGACAGCCACTGGATCACATTAGCTGTAATGTGAAGCCTTACTCTCAGCCTCTCTCTCATGCTATGTAAGCATAAGAAGCACAGCTACTTCTTTTAACTTGGAACTCTCATCCTCCACGATGAGGATACAGTGGATACACAGGAAGTAATTCAATAATCTTACTGTTTAAATCTACCTCTATTGCCCAGCTATAATCTGTACTACACATAGAATCAACAGAAGGGTAGGAGTTAAAAGAGAAAATCAACTCCTTGAAGTTCTCTGCTATATCAGGGTCACCTACAGAACATCACCTAGGAACACATCAAGGCATGTTTTGAATGTCTCCTGAGACAGAGACTCCACAACCTCTATGGGCAGCTCATTCCAGTGGTCTGCCATCCTCAAAACGATTATTTTTTTCCTTAAGTTTACATGGAATCTCCTGTGTTCCAATTTGTGTCCACTGTGCCTTGTCCTGACACTAGACACCACTGAAAAGAGTCTGGCTCCATCCTACCAACACTCACCCTTTAGATATTTTTAAGCATTAATGCTTATTAATGAGATATTCCCCTTGGTATCCTCTAGGCTAAATGAACCCAGCTCTCTCAGCCTTTCCTCATAAGGTATGTGTTCTAGTCCCCTAATCATCTTAGTGGCTCTCCGCTGGACTCCCTCCAGTAGTTCATTGTCCTATTACACTAGACTTGTGAACCACTTGCGGGAAACATTCTTTATGTCTGCCTCTGCAAAGCAGAGGTCATAGTAACTTCTGGTTTACTGTTCACTTTAATATTAAACTCTTAAAATTCTATTGAAAATTTCACCGAAATTCAGATGACAAAGTCTCCTGACAGAACCTAAAGCACAAAAAAGGCACCATAGGAATATTATGATTTGTTACTGATTCAAAATCTTGGGCTCTTTTTGACAATCATCTCATTATGGAAAATGCAGTTAGTGAAGGCTGAAATGAAACAGCTGTCCAGACTTCAACACAAGTTAATTTCTAAGAAAATCAAACTTTTGTTTTAATGTAGTAGCAAGAGTTAACCAAGTAGACAAGCCATAACTATAGCCTACATGTTGTAAAGGACACATTTAAGGGAGGATAAGCACGCAGAACGTAAATTCTAGCTCATGGCACTTCTACAAATCAGACCTACTAACAGAACTGATACGATGAGAAGAAATGTCCACATGATTATTCAGTGCAAGTCATATAACAAAGCTATAGTGACACATGTATCAAAATGAAAAAGGGTACCAATAATTACATTAAGCTTCTACTGAGCTCTCCTTTATCAAGGAGAATCTTTTTATCTTCTGGGATGGTTTCTTTGGAAGAATTTCTTGGACTAAGGCATACAGATGTACAACAACCTAACTAGAGTTTATTAAAAAGGCAGTTGATACAACTGTAACTGGATTCAATTACAAGTTATACTCTAAAAGCAGGACACAAAAGTCTGATCACTAGAGTTACCTCTCAAATAGAAAACCAATGAAGCGTAAGTCACACTGGATAAAATTACATTAACTGGCCTTTCTTTACCTCCATATCCCTGCAAAAGATTCCTTCTCTACATTCAGAGAAAAAAGCAAACTATCTTTCATACAATATAGGAAATTTCAATAAAACCAATTTTGGGCTGTAATTAACCAGGGACATTTTCAGATCATGAGTGATGTAACTGAAATTAATAAATATTATTGTGCAAACAATTACCTATATATTACTGGTGGGGTTTTTTTGGGGGTTGGTNGGGGGGTGGTGGGGCAGTCATAGCAATTAAAAAAGGCTGTCTAGGTCTTAAATATCAAGAAATCTTAATATCAAGAAATCAATAATTTGAATAGCCCTTACAGCAAACTGCCACATAAAACAACTCTAAAATACAGAAGACTTCTGAGAACTTGAAAAATTTCTCTTCAACAAGAAATAAGACCTTTAAAAAATTACATGTCAAGAACCACATTGAGATAAGACACAGAATCTAAAAAGTCTTGAATTAGCCTGCAAAGTAGGAAAAGAGATCTGAAAAAGGTAAACTTCACTTTGGGCAGGGTGTGTGGGTTGGTGGGTGGGACGCTTTATTAGGACTAAGCCATCATACAAAGAGTTAAATGTTTCTCATTATCCTTTTTTAGCATTGGCTGTAAGATCGAAGCTATGTGAAGAACTTTTTCCATCTGAAGTATCTTAGGAATCCTCTTAACAAAGGATCAGTGGATTCCCAATTATATTATCCAGAGAAATTCTAAGCTGACCTCAGTGAAATGATGTAACTACTTTCTTCTGTTAGAAATCAGTTCCTCGTAGATTTAAAACTATGCAAGCATATATGAAAAGCAACTGCACTACTGCAGTCTCTACAATGATACTCCAAATAATGACTTTTGCAGCCTTTCTGTATTTTTTGTAATACACTGGATATATCAGAATTTCCAGAAAACTGACCCAATAAATACCATGATTCTGCTAAACCCAGAAAATTAGTTTTGAAAAATAATAAAATCATAAGCTTCAGTAACTATTTTACCTATTTTTCCACACAAAATAAATAAAGAAATACAAAATTTAAAAATACAGAAAAGCTGCAGATTGAAGACTCAAAAGTACTCTCATTAGCTTCCTTTTTACCTAAGTCTAGCTTTTGAAGAAATACCTAAAGAAAAGAGCTGGCAGCATAGCAAAGCACAGAAACACTGTCACATCTTTTCAGGTAACAATATAGACAGAGCAGTTACTAACAAAATCAATGTCAGAGTGTACCCCTAATCAGTAAAACTCACTGCTAGCTGTACTCCACCTTTCAGAGACACTTAAAGAAAAAACACAAGTAAATGAAAAGAAGGTAGTAGGTGGAAGAGAAAACAGGTACAAATACAAATAACTTTTTAGAATGGTTAATAAAATACGTTTATTTCAGGTTGCCACAAAAATTCTAAACACTTGGAAACAGAGAAAACCAAGCATGCAAACCCCAGCATCTGTTGTAATGTTAACAGATTTCCACTCCAAGTCTTTCAGTAAGTCACTGCCTGTACGCTCCCCTAGTCCACTCTGCACAAAATGCTTCTCCAATCTTCAGGATAAATTGGCCTTTTCCAGGCAGCTCTGTCTGACAGTTTTTTCAGTTATAGCTCTTCAGGTGGAGCTTAAGGAATAGGTGCCTCTGTCTATGCCTAATACTTAAGCCTTTGTGCCCTGCATGAGGTACTATGACCCCTTTATAATGCTCTACAACAAAAAAAAAAAAAAAAAANAAAAAAAAAAAAAAAAAAAAAAAAAAAAAGCTTCCGTACTGCAGTGACATATATAAGGAAAATCCCTGGAAGACTTAAAATATTTCAGGAAGGGAATACATTAGTATTCTCACATTTTTCTAACATAGTGAGTAAGTGTGTGCATTCTTCCTTCACTGTTTTTTTTAGAAATACAACTAACAGCTTTGAGATCATCTTTATTTAACCAAAAAGAAGTGTATCAAATCATTAAAACAAACTTCCACCATGTCCTGCTGTGGTTGCAACTATATGTAAGCAAGCACCGCATCAGGAACCAAAAACAGTGCCACGCCAGTTGGCAACAGTTGCTCAATGGTTTAGTGACCAACTTCCTTCAATTACTACAAACAGAAAGATGATACCTTGTGAAGTTCAAGTACATAGAAAGCTTAATTCATGTCATTGGTGAGATTAAAAAAAAATGCCCTAAAAGCCTCATTACAGTTAGGCAATAACAGACTGGCAGAATTATTTTATCTAAATCTTCTACAATCTTTTCAAGCACTGAGAATGTGATAGAATTTCACTTTACCTCTTTCCCTAAGTACAGAGCACAAACATAAGGGACCCTTCAATCATTATTAAGCCCAACACAGCTTCGTCAAATTTCAAAAATCAGTAATGCTTAAACAGAGTCACATAAAAGGTAGGCACTTGATAGTTAATAAAGTGCAGAATAATTAAATTACTGTGGTTCAAGATACAGTTTTATCAAATTGCCCAGGACTTTCAACTCGAAAAACCTTTAACAACTTCTTTCTGTCAAGGTTAGTTCTTCCAATTTAATAAAATATTATGAAATCACTCCAAAGAACCCTCAAAGAATAAATTTTGTTTTCAACTAGTATGCATACATAATAGAAAGGATACATTTCTATGTGGGCTTTTCCATATTTTCCATGCAGCACTGGACATGAAAGACTGAAATCACCAATTCATGGAATACAGATAATTTTTAAATAACACCCTTTATATATATAAAACTCTTCTGTAACAAAAAAATACTTTTTAACTGATAACAATCCATCAAATCACATCTCTCAGACAATTACTGTTATCGTTGTTTCACAGAAAGAAGATGAAGTTGCATGATTTCCTCTGTTTCAGAGCCTGGAATGTACCTGATTCCCAGCACCTGAACTTAATCTTTTGAACTTTGCTCTTCTTCAACAAAGCCTACTGAAAGACTGACACTATTTCAGTTTATTTCTGTTGGATCGTAAAAAAAATACATAAAGCTAAGTAAAAGATATTAAATCTTCAATGAAGATTCTATTACAAAGTCATTTTCAACATTACATTAGAGCTTAATAAACGCATTATTTTTAAAATGTTTAATATTTTGATGATTTTTTTTTTAGGCTAAATTTTACAAACTGTCACATCATTGAGTTCATGGATACTTGTGCTCCACCATTAATTTTTGTTTTAAATAATATCCACCAATATTTTTTTTTTAATTATAAAAATTCAGAGACATCTAATGCTGACAAGTCATCCTAACTCGTGTGCCAAGGACACACTAACTACACCTAAATAACCTCTAAAAGGAGGTGATTTAACCATGTCTAGAGAACTTTTAGCATTATTTCCCTCAAACTAAACCTGTGATTATCTATCCATAGACTTGGAAAGTTATTCCTAACATCAAAATTTCCTTTTGTGCACTTTAGGACTATTGTTTCTTATCCTATGCAGAAAGAATAGTCTATTACCTTCTTATCATAATAGCAGCCTATTAATACAGTCCTCATCCATACTACAGATTAAACAAGTGCAATTCTTTCAGTCCTTCTTTTAATGGTCATTATTACAACTCTACTCTTTAACTGGCCCAAATCTGAGGCCTCACTCTGAGTACTGCAGAAGAATTTAATATCTTACACACAACAACAATCCTGTTCATATGTCCCAGTATGACTCAATTTTTATGGAACTCTCATGACTCCTTTACGTTCATGTCATGATACAGCTCCTTATCCGCAGAACTGTTGCCCAGCCAGTTGTTTCTCGTATTTACTGCTGCTACCCAAATATACATTTTGCATTTCTCTTTAATGAACTGCATCCCATAATAGTGCAAGTTATTCATCCAATCTGTTAAGGCCATTTCACACTCTAATGCTTGTATTCCCTCCCAGGGAGGGAGGTTAGTCCAGGCAGTTAATAAATCTGCTTTATTCTATCATCCAGGTCACAAACTGAAAGACTAAATAGGATTAAATTTGGAAAATACACCTGCACAATTCCACTCAATGCATACATTCAATTTGAAATTTCTTAAAGCATATCATGATTAATTAACTAATCAGGATGGCAAATCTTCTCTGAGAATATCTGGTTTTGGTGTTTCTAGACTCTTTGGCTATGTAGGTGGGATTCTTAACTTTGACGCTGCTTGTACAGGCAGAGTATTTTTGAAACACAAATATACAGGGGAGGCTCCACCACTCATCTTCCCCTTTCAGGTGTTTGTATGTGGCAGAATAATCCAGCTGCATAGCTTCTCCTGTTTTGAATATAGGCTACACCCCCAATTTTCCTTCTTATACTACAGACACTAGAGACACTTCAATACATAAAACAAACTCACTAGCTCTGAAAAACTCAGATCTCATCTACATATACATATATGCACATATTTATGTGAGATCTGAATATATATACATGTATGTATATACACACACGCATATATATATATATATAAACACCAGCAAAATAAAACCAGCAAAAACCAGGATGTTATAATTTTTGTACCAACAGGCAAACTCTCAAGATCACTCGTTCCCTTTTTGACTTTTGTACTTTTAAAATTTTCTAACTAAAACAAGTCTTCTAAACAAAGTCAAACTCACTACACTTTAGGGACACAAACCAATATTTCTCATAACAAAGCTGTAAAAGTGTGACAAAATCCCACTGCACTACTAATGACACATTCTCTACAAGGTAAACTTTTATCATTCTTATGATTAGTTGGTCTGGCACATGTGCTCCCACTAATCAAAACAAATACTTGTGCTGAAAATACTGTATTTAAATTTGAGCTAGTAAAAACATCTTTAGAGTTGTGGAAAATCAAATTGTCTATCCTGCCAGCATCCATATTCCTGTGTTCTATGATGAAGCTCAACAGACCAGAAAAAAATGAAGTGCAGCTAATGGCAATCTAATAGATAATACATCACTAGAAGGAGAAACAACTGTTTTCTGAAGCTACAAGACACAAAGCAATTACCTTAATGCAAAGAAAACAAATATTTAATTGAGTATCAGGTAAAAGTTTAACCATGAGTTGCTGAAACAAGCAACACACAGAGGAACTTTGTCATCAGAGGTTAAGGGCAGATGATTGAACTAGCTGACCTTTCTATATTTCTACATTTAATTGAATTCATTAGAAGTACATTCAGTTATTGTAAGTTAAGTTACAAAGCTTTTTGTCTGATGATATTAAAAAATTCTTGCTGATGGCAATTTGCCCATATAAGGAAAAGTAGTTAAATACAAACTGTTAACTATTACTCAAATTTTCAGGATAAACCAAATAATTGTCAGCCTATGCTACAAACCCAAACAGAAGTATTTTGATTACTAATCTGAACTTGGTAAGAGAATCTTTTTACAAGTCTTTTTGTTGGAAAAACAAGACAGGGAACTCGCTACTTAACATGCAGCTCTGCATTTAACTGTGTTTTACAAGTTACTCAAACAGAAAACTTCACAAAATGAAAATAAACTCTCATGTCGGATCTTCTACAATCACGCAGTTTTTGAAGTAGAAGCCATGTTTACAATGTTCTAAAAACTAGAACAATATACCCTTAATGTTAGAGTGTAAAGTTTAGCAGAAGCAAGTTCTTATAATCACCATNAATCGACAAAAAAATCAACCACTTCCTCACTACAGAAGTGAGAAAGTTTCCCACCTTCTTCAACTTCACTCCCACCTACAGAGGTGACAGAAATTTTTCTTGTTCAAGGTTTTTAAGGACAAGGTCTACAAATATCTGTCTGGAATAACTGACGTATGTTTAAACCAACCCTAAAGAAGGAAAACAATAGGTCTTACAGTTCTCTAACTGAATGCAATGTAAATTTATGGATACAAGCAAGTGCTGAATATCTGAAATGTAAGTTCTCTTGCAAAGCTGGTTCTTTATGTCCAGAAAGGCCTGCATCAGCAGTTCCCACACAATGTAAAGATTTCCATTTTGGGGAAAACCAAAACAAAGCAATACCCAACAGATTAACCCTAAAGACTTTAAAGAAAGATTTTAAAATGTGAAGGGGTAATTTGAAAAACAAGAAAAACACCACAATTGGAAGTAGAGCAGCCTGCAAAGTCTTCTGCTCCAACTTCCAGATAACTTTTAGAAACATTAAGAAAACATTTCTTATTTCCCTTATCCAACAAGGTGGTAAAAGAGCAGTCTTTCCATCTTGCATCCACCAGAAAACTTACTAAGCAGAGGTCAGCCTAATTAAAGTATCTAGAATGATCTGAAATAACCAGAAACAAACAAACAAAAGATCTTTCAGTTTCTTAGAAATATTGGGAGTGAAGTCTTAATTTTGTGTAAGATTATGGACAGCAGAGTAAAATCTCACTACATAAGTATGTTAGAAACACTGCTGTTTATCAGAGCAGTCACATGATGTTCCACTGTAGAACAAAAGCTCATATTAGTATACATTCCCAAATTTTGTGAAACAGAGATCTAGAAATTTTTCCATATCAAATCTGTAATAACACTGAGCTCAAAAGCCCTATTCACTATTTCTCTTTTTCAAAAAATGCTAAAAATTATGAGACAAAGCATATGATTGACATTCAAGTTATTAAGGTCTTTAAACCAAACTCTCTCTTACTAATTATGTATTTAACAGGATGTAATGCACAAGAAAAACATTTCAGTTAATAATCCTATGACTGAGAATTGCAACTAACTATACTGGGCTAAACAACTAGAAATTATCAACAGTATTTCAACTTAAGGTCATAACTACTGCTCTTTAGTGGCATACTAGGTTGTACTGTGTGAGTCCTTCACAAAAAGCCTTGCTATAAATTAAAGTCATAGAATGCTTTTATGAAATGTGCATGATGATGCTGGAGAATGGCTGCAATCATTTTTTTCAAGTTATGAACAACTTACTAGAAGTCGCATTAAAATAAACACCTTCGAAGGCAATGAGAATTTCACGAGTGTCTTCATTTGGGTGAAAATTTCACCTGACAGCTATTTTTAAAAGTATTTCACCACATGCTTTTAAAAGGACTGCATTTTTCTGCCCTGCTGTTTAACATACCATCTTTTTCTACTTTAAATAAACTTTTCCCTACTTCTGATTAAGCAAACACCATTGTTATCTATAACTACTGTAAAAGATACTTGAAAACAAACTGTGATGGGAACTTCTCAACTTGTTTTCTGAAGTTATGATACTTGGTTATGAAAATAATCAAATTTTGCTACCCCCAAACCTGCCAGTCCCTACTGGGTAAACAATCCCAGCAGCAGCTGAAGGCGAGAGGGGGGTGACACAATACCTAACAAGAGGAATACAGGCCAAAAGAATACTCTGAAAAGGTTGCACAAGTTAACACTTAATGTGAAGTTCAGTGTGCACTTGAAGCATCACCTCAAAAGCCTCAGTAAATGATCTCTGCCATTAGTACAGTGATAACTGTATCAATGGAAAACATACAAATACACGTGCAACCACTGAAGAGCTACTATTTGTTTAATAACTGTGAACATATTTCCAAAATAAAAGATTAGAATGTCAAAGCCTTAAGAACATATTCTTTAATAAAAATTTAGAATCAGTTATGCAGTAGTCCAAACCCTGAGTAGTAAAATGCAGAGTTACACTACAAGATTTTAAAAACTGCTACTGTTCTTGGATAATCAGGGACAGAAGACACCATAAGGAAGAAACAGAACCATATGCTCCCCCTTAAGAGAGATCAGGACTAGGAGACAAAAGGAGATATTGCTGAGTTGGGATGTCTGAATACTAAGGACTTTTTTCCAAATAGAAGAGAAAACCGAATTGTATTTCACAAGTTTAGGATATGATGAGACACACAGCCTCAAGAGACATCTGATTTATGATGTTATACATGTCTTTGGATCCCTGCATCCTTCAACATCAGTGTTTCTACACGGTTGGCACAACTGAGGTTCAACAGCAAAATCTGAATAAGTGAAGTAACATGGGACAGGTGTGAAAAGCAAGCCAAGACAGCATAAACACCATTAAATGCTTGTGAGGCGCTAAGGGCAGAGCCCAAGACCGCACCTTGTTGAGGAAGGGCCACAAGATCTCTGGATGTTACCACAGACTGGAAGCTGTGAGAGCAGTACTTAAGAGGCATTGCCAAGTTAGCTCCGTGAAGTTGAGTACCCTGTCCAGCAGGGGATATGGCGAGCAGCGGGGGACGATCGAGGGGACCACGCCACCGACCCCGAGACGACGCCAGTAACACTGCCCGCAAACCCAGCACCCGCGGCTGAAGGACCACGGACGCAAGTGCAGCGGCGGTGCCGCGGCAGGGGCGGGAGAACCGCGGAACAAGCAATGGGCCTCGATACGGGCCACGACGCTGCAGCCCGCAGTCCTGTGAGAGCGGGGACACAGGCGCTGCGCGGGCCGGATACTATGAGGGGCAGGCAGTGAGGTGATCTGAGGTGAGGCGGGGCAGGGCCGGGGCGAGAGGGGAGGAGGAAGCGAAGCGGAGCCAGTCGCGCTTCCCCGGGGCGCCCAACCCCGCCCCGCTCCCCGTGTGGCCCGGGGCGCGATAGCGGGGAGGAGGCTGGTCCCAGGGTCCCCGCCCCCCGGGCCCCCGTTACCATTACCCAGCACACCCAGCGCTGCGCCGCCATCCCGCAGCCGACCCGCTCCCGCAGGGACGGCGCNCGCCCCACGACCCGACCCGGCCCTGTGCGCGCGCACGCGCACAGCTTGCGCCCAGCTCAGACGGAACATGGCGGCCGCGGCGCCGCGCACGTGCCCCCGGCTCCGTCGTGTCAGGCCGGTCGCGCGCATGGCCACACGCGCACACGTAATGCTCCGGCGGGGGAGGGCGGGGCCACGGCGCAGGCGCACGAGGCGCCGCTGCGGGCCAGCTGATTCGAAAAGGGCGCGCGAGATGCCACCTCCTCCCCGCACGCGCTGGTCACGTGGGGGCTTCCCCCTCTCATTCCCTCCTCCTCCTTCTTCTTCCCCCTCCCCTCACGGGTTCCGAACTCGGCACCATCCGGGTTCCCCTTCCCCCGGGGCCAGGCCCGCGCCCGGGCCCGAGCCCTCACCTGACGCCCGCTGCTCGGCGCGACCGGCCTGCGCAGCCCCGTGCGCGGCTCTCTTCGTTCCGTGCTGCCCGCACCAGGCAGCGGCGGCGGCTCCGAACAGCGCCTGCTCCCCTCAGCGCGGCGGCGGCTCCTTCCGCTTCCTTCCCCTCCCCCTCCAGCCGCTGCGGCGGGGACCTGCTCCCTGCAGCTCCGCCTGCTGGCAGAGGGCGGAGGCGGCCTGCCCGGCGTGCCCGCGGCGTCGGCCGAGGGGCGGACTGCTCCCCCTGTCCGGGGGCGAGGGTCCAGTAGCGTTGCTCTGCGGCATATCCCGAGGGGAGGGCCGGCCGTGCCAGGTGGCTGGGGGACACAGGACGCGCTCCAATACGCTGGGGCAGGTGTCTGGCGGGGCGCCCTGACGGACGCAGCTCCCTGTGCCTCACCAGGGCAGACGGCTGAGGCGAGAAAACTGCAGCCCGGCCTGAAGCGGCACCCGGCGGCTGTGAGCGTTCCCGCCATGCCGAGCAACGCCGCTGCCGTCCCGCCTGCTGCTTGCTCCGGCGAGCTGCGCTGGCGCCCAGCCGCGCCACCGCTTGCGAAGAGAGCAGCCGGCCAGTCTGGTGACTTGCAGGTTTGCTGTGGTTAGGAAAGGGAATGGGGAGCAGGGCACTGGGGCAGTATTCTGCTGACTGGAAGTGCTGCTTCCCAGGTCCTGCCATGCAGTGTCTACCTCCCTGCGCCTGCCTTCAGGGCCAGTTTTGTGCACCAGATCGATTTTGTACATGGTTTCAACACTCCTGCTTTTCTCACTTAAAGCAGTGCCTCAAAACAGGCACAGTGGGTACTCCAGCCCTCTAGCTTGACTAAAAACCACAGTTTCAAATTTATTTTTTTTTTCCCATAAGTGCAGACTGGTTCTCTGCTAAGGTGATTCAAAGAGTTACTATTTAACGCTTACTTAAAACCTGCTCTGTGCTACTATAGAGGGAGAACAACTCTTCTTGTACCTCTTACTACCCTTGTCACTTTTTTTTTTCTGTCGTAGACCATTTGTAATCGTTGTGGAAGAGTTTTGTGCAGGCAAGAAAGACAAAAGACTCAAGTCTTCTGCTAAAGTCTTATGAAATTCAAGAATGTTTTAATTAAGAACAATTAACATTCCAAATTGCTAGATAAACCAGTTTTCTGTACAGAAAACTAAGTAGTGAAGAATATTTTAAATTGCTTTTAGAAGATGCTGCTGGTAATAGATTTGGTTGATAGTCTGGCAAAGAAAACAGATTTAATGAAATCCTAATTGCAGAATGAATATCAGTATGACTAGACTTGCAGAGTCTGCAGAGAAACCTCAGTACCTTTTTTGCTTTCCCAAGCAGTTCTCACTTTTCCCTGCATCTTGCTGACTTGGAAGTCTTCTCTTGTGGTCGGATTCAAAGCAACTGAAGTCCTACAAGAGGAGAAAGGATTTTTTTTCACTGTTCTCATGCAGCCTTCCCTATGGGTGCCTGAAAGAGGAATGGTGCCTTTTGCGTTATTACAGGAGCACGTGTAAGTACGAAGATGCTGTGAACCCATTTAGAAATGTCCATTTAAACATCTGCAGTTGCTGAGGATACTACTGCATTTCAGACAGGTGCCAGTGGTTTCACAGTAGAACTGAGGGTCCTTCTTACCTTGTTCAGTGCAAAATTGATTTTTTTCCCCCCTTCAAATTCCCATGGCAGCTCAAGGGTGCAATTGAGCAATAAAGCTGACCTAATCCCAGGGCCCGGTGACAAACAAGGCAGGACTCTCCCTTTCATTTTTCCTGCTCCATAGTCTTTCCGAGGTCCCAGTCTGGTGCTCATCTAAACACGTAGTAAAACAGGTAGGCTTCCTAAACTACCAATAAACTGTTCCTGTTTCTGGTGCGTTCGTTCTTCAACTAGAAAATAAGATGTATTGGCTCACCGTGGAGACCAACGAGAAAGCTAGCATGTGGGATACCGGGGTGAGGGAGTGTTGCCAGTAAAGGGGAGGAACAAGACAATCCTCCGTTGGCAGCAGTTTACTTTCTGGCAGCAGTTTACTTTCTGGCAGCAGGATTAGACTAGTCAAATTATATTGTCTAACCACACCCTAGACCAGGCTTTGTCTTGAATTCACTGAGAAGGACTTAAATACTGTGTTCTGCCATTTTGCCTAGGAAGCAATAATGTCTAGTGATGGGCTGATAACAAAGAGCAACTGTAGCTAATGGTCTGATGTTTCAAGTAATGGCTCCTGCTAATGAAAGGGATACTCCCGAGGCTCCGGCCCCACCTCTGTATGCCCCCTGCTTTTCCCTGCATTGAATCCAGCGGTTGTTTATTTGCGGGGTAGTTTGGCTTAGATAACCTTCCAGAGGAAAATTAACAACACAAAGAACCACAGAACAGTCTATATGTAGTAAGTAAACCTACTTGATCTCAGTCTTAGGACCTCCACCCAAGAGAATTTACATTCGAACGTGGAAAAACCTGCTTTGTTTGAAGTTGGCTGGTACTATACATCCATTCTTGTCCCTACAGTTCAAAATCATTTTCATCCATTCCTGCTATCTTGCAACTTCTTGAGCACACAGTATCCAGGGACAGCGTTAAGAGAAGTGCCTAGCAGCACCACATAGCTTTCTCCAATGTTTTCACCTCCATGCAATCTCCCTTCCTTCTCATAGACCCTACTCAAACTATATCACATTCCTAAGTCTTGTGGTTGCAGTTTCCTCTCTGCTGCATCTATCCCACACCAGTAATTGGTAACTGCATTTATTATGGTTAGCTTTGAGTGTTACTCATCTATAACAATAGCAATTTCTCTGGCCTCATCAATGGGTTTTTTTGCTACCAGCAACAAAACAACCAGCTATTCTGATCACAGGAAAAAGGTGTTCATGACAGCCTTTTGCCATGTTAGAGGCTAATACTAGATCAACCCATCTCTTCCAAGTCAGTACTTTCTGCAAAATCATCTGAGGTATCCCTACATATCACTAAAAACTCAGCTCATTCTTGTGCATAGATAACTACTTAAGACCAGAAGATCCAGCTTTGATGAAGCTATTACATGGTTCATACTCTCAGCAGCAGCTGTGCTGTTTCTACCTATCTCTATCCATGAAATAGCTTAATAGCTTCTATTATTAGAGCAAATGAAGTGTGATTTTTTTTTGACAAAAGATTAACAGAGTTGACTCGACAACTCAGCATAATTGAGAAGTTAATCCCAAAGACATCTAGATTAGTTCTGTGACAGCTGCTCCGATATCTTTACACCATGCCCCAAGAACAGCACTAGCAAGCTATTACTGCTTCCTACCCAGCACTGCAATTAAGAGGGCTTCTCGTCTTGACTACAGCTCTAGATCTCCACTGGCTCTTTAAAAGGGCAAGCGGGATGAGGAAGACTAGTTGAATTCATGTAGGATGAGGATTATTTGTTCTGATGGTGGCTACACACTAAGCCCTGGACAAGAGCAGAGAGAATTTTCCTGAAGTCAGATTAGGTTCAGTAGGGCAGCCCAAATCTCATTAACCATCCTGGACTGGAAGAGAGTAGGCTGAGCACAATACTCAGAAGTGTCTACACTAATTACTATCTCAACAGTTCAGTACGGGGTAAAACCCCAACTAATTTTATCTTTCCCATCTCCTTTACAAATTTCCCTTTCTTACACATACATAGCATTCTCGGAGAGAAGTGATTCTGCATTAATACTTCTAATTATGTATGACCTACAAAATGGTGAATGAGGTCATGGAATATCCCTGTTACTTTATTCACTACCTTACCTTCTTTCAGATCCTAGACCACAATGAAGGGCTCTGTTCAAACTGAATAGCATGCAGTATGTTCAATGTAAATCAGAAAAACACAAGAGTAGAAAATTTCAAGCAAGATGTAGGTGTCTAAATGAAAAATCCAAACAAAACAAAATCCTGTCACATTTCTGCCTAGCCTTTTTTTTTCCAATTAGGCACATTTTTTTTCCAATTAGAATTTGAAAACAAGCCTAACTTGTGATAAGGGCTCCCTCTCATACAGGATGTGAAGGATTGAGTTTATATTTAAACCTAATTGTTATCACACAGGAGTGAACACCAGCACTGCCAACACACTTGATACATGAAGTTTAGATTGCTACTGATCTAGTTTAAGTGACAAATTATGTCCACTATCCTGCTAGGATGGAAAGCAAGTTATACTACAGGCAAGGTAAGAGAGAGTATATCTCCTTTACTAAAAATTGTTCAGAAGATGAGACACCAAATGAGAATTCATAGCTCAATAAATACCTTGTCATGCTTCTTTAGACTGACTTTACAGGTTAACTGAACGTAACAATGTCAATACTGAACTAGACAGTACTTTCCATTAAATCTGTAAGTGAATTAATAGCTGCCAGTCAATTAGCATTTGGGCACATGATTGCATTTCTTTTGTTACAGCTGAATACCAAAGTAGTCTTACTGCTGGCCCTCAAGAGAAAGTGTGTGTGTATTGGTGGAAACAAACATGCATTCACAGCTTGGGAAGTACTGCATCTCTGTTCATTTGAGTTTGGCATTTTAACAGACACCCGGGGGAAGTGTGGAGGGGCTGAAAGCAATGCATCACCATGGTAACCAGGACATCTTGTTTTAGTATGTACATTAAAAATCACACTGGACAGAAAAATTAGAAAACTCTCCTTTATCCACAAAACTATTACAGAGCAATGAAAAAGTCTCAGCATTGTCCTCTGAGATAAGAGAAAAAAAAATTGGTTTTACATTTCTGTCAGATGGTTATTTTTAGCTAAGTTTTTTCTCACTTTTAACATTCAAGCTCCTCTCCTCTCCTCTGCCCTTTTTGTTCTTCTTAACCAAATACTTAAATCTCATGAAGTAAGTTTTCCAAAAACGGATCTTAAAGTCCTTAATATGTAAGTTTTGAGTTTCAAGTGAAAGAGGAAGACATCTGGAAATTAAATCTTCTCAACTTCACTTATGAAAAAATATTGTGAATGGTAACTGCCTTATTTTTGCACCTCCCATGCTGTTGAACTAGCAAGTAAACTAAACTATTTGAGATTCACTAGGGCTGCATAAAGGCATAAGAAAACTATAACCAGTGTATTCCTATTACTTCGGCTTTGCTTTTTTACTGACAGTTCATTTGATAATGGTATATAATCAATAATTATCAACTGTATTTACTCATGTCCACTAATTTCAACAAACAGAATGCTCTTAGCTAATAAATTGAATCTTGAACAAGTCATAAATTTCTTGCTTATTCATCTTATACACATGCTACTCAGTGATTAAGTTCCTAACTGCATTTTTTGAAGTCCACTGATACACCCGTCTACAACCCGTATAAGGAAACTTGTCATAAAGTGATTTGGCATCTAGTACCACTAACAATCCATAAAACTTATCCAACACTTCAGCAATGTATCTCACAGACTTTCCTTTTCTGGCTTCATGTCTCAACAGATGTACCTTTAGAAAAGAAAAAAAATTTTGATCGAGTAACACCAGCTTTCTATTAAAAATATGACTGTAGCATGAAGGCACTATAGCAAGCAAATATCCGTAACAATAAATACATTATAAACAGATGACATTTTACCTTGTTGTATAGCAGTATTCACATGTATTTTTATGGAAAAAGCCTCATCACCTTGTTCAGTGTCTGAAAGCTAGGCTGAAGCTATTCTCCAGTCACATTTTATACATTCTATAATATATATTGCTGTTTAACTTGCTTTCTTGATGATTTTTCACTGTTAGTGGCAATAGTGTTTGTAAAGTTTTTTACTGAAAAAGACAATTTTTTAATCTGCTAAGATTATGAAGCCTAATAAAACCACATTTGTTTGCAGCTGACAATTTCTGTGAAATAACACTGAAAGGGCTTTGTCTTTCTTCATGACACTTCAGAAATCTAGAACTATTTTACTTCCTGCTATTAATTGTCAGCTCTGGATGGCTTAAGTAGAGAGGGAAGCCAGAAAAGCCATCTGTTTGGAAGAATTAAAAAGCCTAGTTGTTTTACTCATTTCCTGGGCAAAATGAAGAGCTGAAAGGTTTTCAGTGAGAAAACTGCTTAGACTGCAATAAGCCAGATGTATATAGGGAATTCGAAAGGAATAAATGGAACAAAAATTTCTTAGTTCAGTACAAGATAGTTGCGTGGCAAGTATGAGGAAACTACTTGCCCCTTTAAGCACATGATCTGTAAATTCCCCTATAAATTTTCCAAATCCCAGGTTTGCTTTTCAAAAATGAACAATATGAATTCTAATTGGAATAAAATTAAAATAAAATTGAAAATAATTCAAATGTGAGCAGTATCATTATAAATAAATACCTACAACACCTAACTCAGAATAAACTTCTTTGCTTCAGTCCTTTCAGGAAGACCTAGGGTATCTTGTGTCAGGAAATGCCAATCACTATGAGAGTTTTGAATCTCAGAAGCAGGATTCTCACATTATGCATTAGTACAGCAATCAAATTAGACCAGATTTCATAAGAAGAAAAAAACAACCAAGCCTGGATTGACATATTTAACTTTTACTCTGCACCCACATTTCCACCTTTTGTAGCCAAACCTATTTGTAACAGTTCATGCTAATGTCCCAGTCAGTGGGACATAATGGCTAACCGAACAGATAACTTATATGAAACTACCCTGCTCTAGGGCTCTCTTTACCAAAATAGAGGACCATAGGAATTTACAAAAGCTTCTCAATGGCAACATCTGAATGAATTATTAATTGTTGTACTCTGCTGGAAGGACAGATTTCTAACACTAGAGCTTCATCTAGCCTCCAGGAGTAGAGACTAACACATTACTGATACTTGTTAGTGCCCATCTTCTGACATCTGTACTTGGACAGCTTGGTCAGAAATTCATTCATATCAGCACAGCTCTGACAGAATGGTAAGCATTCCCTACAGATTCGTAAGCAAAGCTAAATAGACTACAACTTCCCAGGATATCATCAGGGAAAATAAATACATTAATTTTTAAAAACTAAATAAATTAGCCTTCATTGACCCAGCTACATATAGAACGCTTGCAAGTAATAGTGTGATCTAGACAGAATACTAAAATTGAAATTCAAAATCTCTTCACCACTTTTAGGGACATGCAGGAATCATGGGGGTGGTTGTTATCCCTTGAACAGAGATGTACTGTCTCGCCACAGAAAGCTTACCCTACAGCACTTTTAAGGTATCCTCTAATATCCATTTGACAAAAACAAGTTTTGGGTTTTTTCACATTCAGGCAGCTCAATGGCTGACAGCAAAAATAGCTTCCTAATAAAATATGCAGAATTACCAAAATGGCTCAGAGTTTGTTTGACATGTATTAATGAAAATTGCTTTTGCCCTTTTCAATTTTATCTTGATACAACTTCTAAACAGGGCATGAAGTCTCTAACTTACCTAGCAAACTTTCAGGCTGTTACTGCTGGGACAGCTGACACCTACTGCAACAGCCAAATGAGTGTCTTTTATCTATTCAAAACCAAACCCTCATCTATTGAGCATATCTACTCAAGACCACTACTCCAACACAGAACCAAAAAATAATTACTGTAGTGTCTTCAGCCACAGTTCTATTATGAGACTGGAGAAATACACATTACGTGCATGGGCACGCATATATATATATACACACACACGCACATCTATCCCTAAAAACAGGACTAGTTCATATTATACTTGCAGGAACCAGCTTTCTAGACTACTCAGGTTAAACAATGAATTTACAACACAATTGTCTGCAGAACTTGCTTCATTGTCTCATGTTCCAGTCACAAGAAAGGAAGAGACTGGCTTAAACCAGTAAATAATGAGATAATTTTATACTTAACAGGCAGGTAATTTTTATTTGGTTTATGAAGCAGATGGACTACTTAGCTCTCACCGCTAAAGCATATTGTAAAAGTGCCTTATTTTACTACCACGTATCTCAAAAGCTTTTCCACAAATGCTTTTTCCCTGTAAGTACTGTTCAGATGTCTCACACAGTATCTCTCCTGGACATTGAGGGCTGAAACTTCAAAAATGTAGAGGAATCAAGCTTAGAGCTAATAAGTTCCCTACACCCCCCACGCAGTTTTTCTCCAGAGATTAAAAGTTACCAGACTGAACATCAGCCATTTAACAGCTCAAATCTACATTCCCAGGCCTAAATCAAGGACCCCACTGGATTTTTCCATTCTTGAAATGACAGCGTTCCTGGCACCCAAACACATAGCTGTGTTTTCTCAACTGGAAACAGATGAACAAAGAATCCAAATAGTCTGGTGAAAGGCTTATGGAAAAAAATAATTTCCACAGCTCCTTCCTGAGGTGCATTCTTTCTTTGCTGCAAATCACGACAGTACAGGCTTCTCCTTTACCTAGTCTCCAAACTGTTGCCTTCCCTCCAGCATACACAATTCATCCATCTGGAGCTCTCCCACACTGTCTTACTTTCGAAAGATACTTCCATTTCTCTGCCATAAAATCCATTGTAGAGCTCCCAAAGGGATAAAAGCAAGATTGTCATCCTTTTGGAGCTGTCTTAAACACAAACACATCTATTTAATCTCTGCAAACTTGGGATTCTTCTTTTTCTTTCCAAAACATGACACAGTTGTAGTGTGAAGATGGCTTTTACTGCAGTGACAGAGGCATTTCACAAGCTCTGCTAGTTTAAGCTGTCTCATTACTGATCTATGTGCATTACAGTTTAATGTTGTTTGACTGTGGCTTCCCAGACACACACAGTGGTAAAGGCTTACAAAACTGTTAGAGAATTTTTAGATTTCTAATAGGCTACGTAAACCCAGCAGACATAACCATTGCTAAAGCTAAATTTTTCCTACTCACCTAGGAAAAGTTGCTATCCAGCTTGTTATTCACTGTTATCCAGCAATTATTTCCACACTGGAAGTCTTGCACCTTCAGGATTCTTTTAACCAAAAGAATAACTTCATTTTCAACACTAGGTCTTGCTGCTCTTCTCTAAAATAACCTCTCCTCAGCTTGTATTTATTGTCATATCACATACAAAATTTTAAATAGTATAGACAACTCACAAGCAGCACAGCACCAAGTAGAGCAGAATAATTACCCCCTGTGCCTCACATACAATGTTTTTGTTAGTACTACCCAGAACAGGTTTTGTTTTGGTATCACTGGATTTTAACTCTTAGTCTGATCTGCTAGAATACCCAGAGTAGTCAGCACAGAACTGCTTTATTCTGCTGACGAGCTTTACCCCTAACACCCAATCCATTTTTCTCTTGGAAGTTTTACAAGGGCAGTCTGTTCCACCACTCAGATTATTATTGAAAACCTTGAATAAATTGGTAAACTTTACCACCATGCAGTCCTGTCACTAACAGTATTTCCATTTCCAAATAAAAGCATCATGTAGGAAAAAGTCTTCCTGAAGTACACAAACCTATTAATTGTTATTTAGCTTTAGCATGTTAGTGAATCTTAAGAGAAGTTTACATTAAGAACTTGGGCAGGGGGAATTAAGATAGTATGAAGGCAGTTTTGGTTTAGTTTAGTTACCCAAATAAGAAAAAGGACAAAAAAAAAAAAAATCCACCAACAAAAAACACCCCACCAAAAAACCCCAAAACCCCACAGATGGGAAGTTACAACAGCTTTCCACAGGCTGAAGTCTGCATGGTACTGCTGACTGTTCCTAAGTAAGTCTGCAGTAGTAACTAATGTGTTTACCTTGTATAAGCAAGGCAACTTGATGCTGATACCAAGTTACCTCTACCTACCAATATAAAATTGCCCAAATGCACTGTCAGACATTCAAAGCTTCTGCTCAGTGTTTTATGACATTCACACCCATGTACATGCAAGGCTTCTCAGCTGTCAATGTCTCACGATATCCTCTGGAGCTTAAAGAAAAAGCACTTACAGAAGTGCAGAACTAGCTGCCAAGGGTTACCTATGGTACAGTGTAAAACCAAAAAACATTTCCTCTGTGTACCAGCCACATAATAATTGGCTTCAAACTACTGTCTACCTCCCCCTCTCACTTGCACTGCTATGGTTTTCGCCCTGAGTTCTTTAAGCAGGCTGAGGAAAGTACTGGGATTTACATTCAGACAGAAATGTCTCATCCAACATAGCATATTAGCAAGCGCTTAGAGGAGACTTTTCTAGGACTCATAGGTGGCTTTTTAATCAGAGTGGCTTTAGGTCCTCAAAAGATTTCAAAACCAGTATGATATACCACATACATAAAATTCTCCAGAAGAACGTTATGTCAGCACTTCCTTTCTTTGGAGCTACAACTGTAAGCATCATTGCCTAAACAAAAGTGGTCAAAAGTTTTTGTATTAATGTAATAAATTAAGAACATTTAAGAAAGCTTTCCCCCTCCCTCCACCACACTTCCAATTTTATTTTATTGATCCAGCCTCAAATAATGCTGCTTATTTGATAACAATGTCAAGCAAAAACAAGACCAAGTGCCATTCTGCATTCCAATATGAATCATTCAGTAAAGTTTTGCAGTATATACATTTTATCCAGTTTTTGACATTATAGGTCATCATGCCAATGCAAGTTTTTAACAATACAATAAAATCCTTCAAATGGAACTGCTTATGAATGTAATTCAAGAAACCAGACAATTGAATTTCTTAAATTTATATCATTCATGTCCATAAACATCTTACATTTCACACTTCATGCTCTCAAACATTACTCTAAAGAAGACTACATTGTTTTGTCATATATACTATTACACACTAATCAGGTTCATAGAGTTACAGAACACTATAATAAGATGTGAAATTTAGTAGGTAATAAGTTATGACATTTGCTGACTAAAACAATATTCAAGCTACACTAATGTTTGATCCATTCAAATACAATAAGTATTTCATATACTTACAGTGCAAAATAAGTGAGATTTTTTTTTCCTGAGTATTTAGGAAATTAAAATCCTTTTCTTAAACAATGATTGCAATCCATTTAAAATATACTCCCCGTATACCTAGGCATGTCAAGACTGTACAATTAAGACAGGCAAAAGTTTGTAGGCATCAGAAGTCTAATCTGGAATCAGAAGGGTTATTGAACACATCTAAAATCTCTCCGTTTTTGAAGTCTAAGAGTATCATGGGATTTTGACTTATACCAAGAAATTCAGAAATTACAGAGTTTTTCCATTGACTAAACACTCCAAAATGTACAAACCACATGCCTCCTGTAACAGGGAAAGCATCCTCTATTTAAACAAACTGTAATACATATTTCAACTTAGTATTCTGTAATTAATGCCCACTGAGTTGTGCCTCCAACAGATACAAGAGAATAAAACATTTAGGAATGTATTTTGGGCATTTCATAATGAATCCAACTTCCCTATAAGTTCATCATTTTCTCGATAGCTACAGACCATGAGTCTCTAATTCAATCTTCTCCTCTGTTTGCAAGATACCAGGTTCTACTGGAGGAACAGGTGGTCTGAGTATAATCTCTGGACCTCCACCATAGATTGACTGAAGAAAATTCCATGTTTCTTCAGATATTTGTCCAGAATCAGCACCTGAAAATATTGTTAAAAATTACTATTTTGAATAATTTGTTCAAAATTTCTTTGAAGTCCATACCAGATACAGAAAAAAACCCCAAAACATGGATTAAAATTTAAAACCTTAAGCTGAACTTCTGCTTTATCTTGCACCAACCGCCAAACCCAGTGATGTACTGTGGCAATTTTATACTTCCTATACTTAACATATCTCAAGCATAAAACATACGAAGGTTCTATGATAAACATCTAATACTTAAGCTGACAACTGTTAGCTCTTGGTACACAGGAAATAATAATTCATAATAATGTAAGAACATGCAGTACAATCAACCATACTGTAAAGTTCAAAGACTCAAGATTCTTGTCTAAAGAAATTAATACTGAAGAATAGAAGTGTGAAAACCAAAGCAAAAGTCTCAGAACCCCAGAGAGGAACCACTATTAGGACACTGAGAACCTCACACGTGCTACTTGTGTGTAGCATGGATGAGTCAGCCTGATTTCTTTCCATTCACTGATTAAAATCTTTGCTTATGATTCATTTCTCTAGCTGGAGGTTCCTCTCCTGTCTCAAGTCAGCATCCAATTATCTGACTTTCTGTAACCTTTTACGGTGGCAAAGGACAAGAGAGCATTAACACATCACCACCCCCTTACGTTTTAACACAAGGACGTCCCATTATAGTTCAAATAATTTCTTCACAACATCCTAGTCAGAGAGGATGTATTTCTATGCTACAAGAAAAAAAACCCAGAAGTCTTCTTTAAGCAACTCAGTAAAAATTTGCCCTGAAGCAAGCTGCAAGTTTTCCCCAATACCATTATTAAATACATTCATCTGTCTTGTTCAGTCTAATTTCTGTACCCTCTTGCTTCAAAGCAAAAAACCCAGACAAATCTACACTAACAAGGGGACATCTCCCTTTACCTCCTATAGTTTTCTCTCCTCCCCAGCTGTCCATTGGGCCTACTACTGTACTTCATGTATAAACTTTCCAAAGGAAAAGGAAATTATTTTCAAGGATATAAAGATCAGCATATTTGTTTACCTACAGTAGCTCAACCATGCAAAGCCTAAGTCATGATGCAGATCCTATGTCAGTACTAATGATCTTATCACAGAATCATAGAATGTTAAGGGTTGGAAGTGACCTCAAAAGATCACGTAATCCAATCCCCCTCTCAGAGCAAGATCATCTAGAGTAGGTCACAGAGGAATGCATCCAGGTGGCATTTCAATGTCTCCAGAGAAGGAGACTCCACAGCATATCTAGGCAGCCTGTTCCAGTGTTTCACTGTGAGTCACCCTCACAGTGAAAAAGTTTTTCCTTACATTTACATGAAACCTCCTATGTTCTGGCTTACGCTCACTACCCCTTGTCCTGTCATTGGATATCACTGTGTCTGTCCTCCTGATGCTTACTCTTCACATATTTATAAACATTAATGTGCTCACCTCTCAGCCTCCCCTTCTCTAAGCTAAAAGATCCAGCTCCCTTAGCCTTTCCTTATAAGGCAGATGTTTCACTACCTTAATTATCTTTGGGGCCCTATGCTGGACTCTTTCAAGCATTTTCTTGTACTTCTTGACCTGAGTGGTCCAGAACTGGACACAATATTCCAGATGCAGCCTCACCAGGGCATAGCAGGGGGGAAGAGAACCTCTCTTGACCTACTAGCCACACTAATACCCCAGTTTTACTTATCCAGATTCAGGTTTTCAAATAACTGTGTGTCTTTGTAGGCACAGGAGCAGATTTTCATCCTCTTATCCACAGTCCAGCTTTTCTAATGGTCAAGTTTATCTGCACAGGCAGAGTGAACTAATGGACTGGGATCAGGATCATTGGATCAGTGAAATACTTAGTGTCCATTATTCAGTGGTGCTCCTATCTCTTCTCTCGTGACTTAAGACATGGATTTCCACAGTCTACTCTTCTTCATTTCTCAAGTTCTTACTGGAATCAATGCAGCTGAAGACGAGTTAAAAACCAACTAATTTGCTACAGACGACTGATTCTAAAACTTTTTTTTTTCCTACATCAGATACTTTATACCTCGTCTCTGAATTGTGTTAGCATCTAAATCACCCAAAGGTACTGCAAAATTCATGGATGCAAGAATCACTCTTATTTAAACAGACTCTTGATGTTCAACAATTCGTGAGGTTTATGCAGGTCCTCGTGGCCTCCACTGAACTGCCACTGGTAAGTTCACTGTATTCTGAAGCATTAAGTTAAATTGGGAAAAAAATACACTTAAATAAATTAATTGTAGCTCAGCAGCATTGAGAGGAACATTTAAGTATTCATAGGAATTTTAAAGTTTCCATAAAGCAGATTATATTACAAACAACAGTATAAAGCATCTGACTGTGAATATGAAAATCTGTACCTTTGCATTCTAGAGCAGCTTTTGCAACGTACAGTTGCAAATAACTTGCAGAAAAACAAGCAGCAGTATTTACTTAATCTTGTTTTTCCCTGTCAGAAGCAGCTCTCAATTCAAACTGCGTTGCCAGATTCACAGAAGTACATATGAGTGTTTAAAAGCCAAGCATCTCCCAAATGCTGTTAAAGAACCCAAATCAAACCAAGTGATAAAAAGCCAAAGCAAACTTTCACCATGTTAAAGTGAGCCTCTTTCTACCCTCTCATCTGCACCTGGTTCAGTTTTATTATGGATACTAATTCTTTATTTTAAGACTAAACCATTTTCCCCCAAAAGAGCACACAGTCACTAGAATTGCAATTTTACAGAAACAGTTTTAAACCCCCCCCCCCCCCCCCCAAAAAACCTCAAAACCAAACAAACACCAAAAAACAAACCAAACAAACAAACCCCACCCCAGAATACATTTTACAAATCTGAAGAAATATATCAGGACACCAAAGCTGCAGCAACAGTGGACACCTACCTTGTTTTAGCACAGCATTTCCACATTTTGTTACTGCAATCTTAGCATTGTCAATAGGACCAGGAGGATCTAGTGGGACAGAAAGATGATTAAAACTGGGAGAGCTGAAATGAACACCAAGTTGGAAGTTCTACTTTTAGTGGAAGGAGAAATAATAGCTCATTTGTTTACTGTTTGTTCTTGTACTGCTTAGCAGTATGTTCTAAGTTACTAAAAGCCAATTAGTATTTTAATGAAGATCAAGTTTTTCAAAGCATTCATGAGTACAGTAAGTCTTCAAACAATATAACCCAAAACTTAGTTCTAATTCTTACTCCTAGTAAAGCTGTCCTAGAGCAAACTCAGACAAGCTTGTAGAACATTTTATTGGTGTTTCCACTGAAAAACTTTAGAGGCATCTTCATTAGACTAAGATGATTATTATTATAGTTGTTACAACATAGTCGTATGCTCAGTTTACAAGTTTAGGTTGTGACAGTGGTGTCACCTTTCCTCCAGAAGCTCTATCATCAAGTTTGCACAGCAAAATACATCTTTTCTTGTAATTAGATCCAGTTCTCCTGATGCTGCTAACAACAACTCCCCTACAAACAAGCAACATTATTTCCACAACTATTCCATTATCTATTTTAATTATTTGACCGTATTCTGTAGTTTGTTTCCTGGATGTATTTGTAAACCATAAAACATGTATCCTCAATATTTAAGAACTTTTGTTGCCCTCTCTGTTTTGACTAAACTTCTACCAAAGCAAAACCAACTTACTTAAATAGTGTCACTACATGACAATTAAAAAATATTACTTATTTTTACACAGAGCACAACTTACCACTGTCTTTACCCTTTACAAATCCTTCCCATTCTCTGAACCACTGCATACTGATGCAGTAAAATGTTGATGGAGATTCTTCTTCCTGGAATGCTCTATTAAGCTGAAAAGAAAAAGAAGCCATGTTTTTCTGACTTTCCCCACTCTCTTCTAAAAACACAAAGAAGAAAAAAAACCTTATTTTTGTAAAATAAAACTGTTTTCAAATATTTGCTCCATAATTTCATGGAAGGTTCTTTGTGTGATGAACTGTACCTTCACCTGTGTTCAGTTTTCCCTATTTACTTTGAACAGATGCCAGTACAATTCCAAGCAACGTATAATGATCTAATGCAGTGGGACTTTTCATTACTTTTCTTCCACTTCAGTTTAACAAAACATTTTGGGAGGGGGGGGAAATTACCCCCAACCAAAAAACACATCTTGGGTTTCCAAGTTTCTGATACAAGGCAATGTAGCTGAAGTATAAGTTACAGAAAACAGCTAAGTAAAGAGTCAGTGATATTTAACACAATTTGTTTCTATCACTGTAAAAAAAAAAAAAAAAGTCGGGACATTTAAGATTATATACTCCAGAGTTTAAAGATACTTCCAGAGCATTATTAAGAAATATGAAAAAGTAATTTAAAACTTCAAAACCATTATCCTTCAGCATTGTAGTAACATAGCTATACTTTCCCCTTGAAGCCAGGAACCTAAACCATCAACACAACTTGTTAAGGTTTCTGATAAAGTAAGTTTTGCAACCACCCCTAAAACAATCTTCATAGAGGATAACAGAATTTTCTTTCTGCTAACCAGTAAGAGTACTTGCACAACAGTGCATATATAGTCATTGTTTATACCGTAAAGCATACGAGGTTGACTCAATGTTGGTGATTCCTATCTATTGGTAACCTAGACTAAAGAAAAATCAATTACTAAGAAGTTCAAATAGCAGGTAAAACATAGAAAAGCTGGCAATTTCTCAAGTGTGATTAAAGCACAGGCAGAACCAGAAGATTCTCTTTCTCCCTCTCATCAATTACGATACAAGAATATGACTCAAATCTCTCCACACTTATTTTCACTGAAAGCTTCAAAACACATTTTCAGTGTCAGTAACTAAATTTTTACTACATGTTATTTTACTATTCTGATTCATGCACATAATCTCTAACTCATGGAAAATATAATAGCTTTTTCAAATATATCTGAAGATAGATTAGAATATTAAGGTATTTACTTCACAATTATTTTTGTGTCTATATTTTTTAACTTAGAACTAGAGATAAAGATTATGATTAACTTTTTCTTGGCACAGTATTGTTGCATTTAAGCCTTATCAGATGGCACAGAACAGATCATTGGCAGTGTATAAAGAACTGTTTGTATGGCTGCTCTGTTTTCATACTACAAAAACACAATTTAAGAAATAGAGAAAAATATTGAATGTAAGTACATTTCCATATAAGCAGTTATCTAAGATATCATAAGACCATTACTGTTGCCAAAAGCAAAGAAAGTATTATCAAGTATATCTGTAGATATTATACAGAAAGCCCATTTTTTACAGGAATCACCTATGCAGTTCTGGCAACCCTTTGGGGGAAGTCATAAATATGATTTGATGTCAAAAACCAGAATGAATAAGTGTTTACTTTTTTACCCGAATAAACATTTCCAATTCATTTTTCCTTCTTTTTTCAATTCTTTCAGACTCTATTTGGCAGGTGTGACAAACATATAGATGGTTAACAGCTGGTCCTCCTCCATATCTGCAGAAAAAGTAAAAACCCTTTAACCTTGGGTAAAATGCTACGTAAAAAGACCATGCACCTGTAAACATCGCAAGTGTCAGCACATAACTGAAGTATGATACATGCCAGTCACACTGATCTTCAAATGCCACAGTTTATTTTCCTAGAAATATTTTGTGCTCCATCATAAAATATAACATTCTTGAAGATCTGACTGACTAAAGCCAGTACAAACCACCCTGAACTCCGCTATCACATAATAGTAATGCTATCAGAAGCATTACTATGGGAAGAATGTGTCAGCAAACAAGTGTTCTTGTTTGATTTTATTAAAGGCCTCTCAGAAACAGCTCTTGGAAACATTCCAGACAAGTTCTATCTTCAACATTTTCCTCCATTCCACTGCAGGCTCTTCATCAGTTTGCTACCACCCCAACATCAGCCTCTACACTTGCTTATTATTTTGTTCTTCAAAAGTAGTTCTCCATGACCCTCCCTTCTGTATCTTCTTTCTGTGATACTGCTTAACTGGAAGTCTTCAAGGGCATTGTTACTGGGAAGCACAGGAGATCTGTGTGTAATATGTACACACACATGTATGTATCACTATGAACACAAGCAGCATTTGCTAGCATGGAAACCACAAGCCCTATAAAGGGAATATTCTTGATTGAGTATACATCTTAGGAGATGTATTTACTACATCAGACAGATCATTTTAAAATAAGGAATATTCCAGGTTCTCCTTCCTAGCTGAATAATTATTTTTGTCAGAACTATATTCTCTTCCAGTTTTGTTTCCCTTCTAAAACTTCCAATTTGATCCCACATTAAAAAGAGTGCTCTTCAGTATGACATCATGAATTAAATTTAAAATATCAAAAGTTCTTAAAGTGAAAAACAGCTGTTTACTTAGTGAATAAAATTAAACCATCATCTGCCATGAAAGGAGTTGCTCTTTTTCCTTCCCTTCTAAAATTGTGTGTTTGTAGGTCAAACATAGATTATACCACACTACCGTGAAGCACCTCTGACCTTAAAGTGTTTGAAATAGAAGTAGTGCCAAGTGAGCAGCAAAAAGAATTTATTTGGGACATGGATTGGCTATTGGCATTCTAGATGAGAATCTCCTTTTCCTTAATACTATGTCAGTGAAAGTCCTCTTCTACCATACTTGGCTTCCTTGTCCTAAATCCTCGCTGCAGCCCCTGTACTCTCCCATAGTTTCCATATAATTGCAAGACAGAAAGAAACGCATTAGGTAGCCAGACAAAACAGACAAATGTTTATCAGTAACAATTGACATCTTGTTAAAAACATTTATAGACAAGAGAAATTAAGGAGAGGTTTAAAAACATTTTTCAAATTTAACAAGTATTTCTGCCTACAGAAAGTGGATGCCTTTGTAAGATGGAATAAAAATTCAGTGCACCTAGGAAAGTGGAATTAAGTTGGAAATAGTATTGTCCCTTTTTTTTCACTTGTGCCCATTGGAAGTCTAAAACAAGAAAACCCCAACTAGTGGTTAGGTAGCAGGAAATTAACAGCAAAAAGGTATTTAGTGCAAGTGCAATATAGAGTCAAAGGTCATAAAGAAAAGCTCTAATGCAGCTTTTTACTACTTTAAAAAAAAGAGACATCTTGTATGAATTCCCCCTTTATAAGCAAGCACTTAAACCTGACCTACATTAGAAACACTAATATCTAAGTTATTTTGAAGCAGTGCTGGCAGCTGAGGCTATGGATTCAAAGCCAACATGAAAGAAAAGCTGTCTTCAGCCAACAAGAGAACAGGAAGCTGATACAGAGAGCTCTTTCAAAATACATCTCACAAAGTGTACTTTTGCTGACCTACTTTGTGTCATTTTGTACATACCATACATGTTTATTGGTTTAATGCTTAAGTACTATCCAAGCAACACACTATTTTATCTAGGCTTTTAATGTTACTTTGCACAGGCAAATCCCTTCACTTAGCTTTGTGCCTAGAGCATATATATGTTTTTTCTCTGATGCTGCTGATTGGCATATATTTGCTCTCAAACTGTGTCACTCGATTTCTTCCAGTTACAGTACAAAGCTTACCTGCTATACAGATTATCCCATATATTCTGAGGTAGCATTACAACCAAATCCTCTATGAAGTTAGCTTTGTGTGGAGGAACACCTGCAGAAGCAATAAAGAAATACTTGCAGATTTCAGTAGAGGGCATGGGGGAGGAGATTATGCAAAGTCTCTAAATAAAAGAAACAAACCCTTAACAACCCAGAAACAAACAATCTTCCAATGAATTCAGAGAAATCACAGGAAACAAGTTTTTCCATAGTTAAATCTCCTCCTGCATTTAAAGAGATAACTATTTTTATAGCTTTTGAAACTGAAGAGTTCGTAAAAAGCAGAAGTAAACAACATGAAAGATTACAATTAAAGAGTTAAAATATTTTTTAAGATAGTGATTACAAAATGCTTCTTACAGTACAGAACTAAGATTTTAGAGTGATTGTAATGTGCTTAAACAAAATATCGAACTGATGAAAATTCACATATTTGCTGTAGACCTTTTTGAATTACTTCATATAACATGAATGCTTTAAAGTAGTGAAATTTTCAGGCATGTAGGAATAGAAGGTTTGCAGAACCAGAAGCACTAAGTTGAAGAACATCATAACCTGCCATGTGCTATGCAGGAATTCTTTGGAATAGGGGCTCTTGTACAACAGACATCTGCTCTGACCCAGCAAAAGGGAAATCGCAGGTGCAAGGGCTCACGAATTCATTCTGCAAACTGCTAGAGAGGTGCAATATTCCTATGTAAAAGCTTGCTTCAGCAACAGGGGCAGCACCTCTAACTGCTGATCTAATAGAGCTGTAGTTTATATTAGAAAATAGGCACAAGAAAACCACAGGGCTATGACTGCTTGGAACATTAGTATTCAAACATGCATATTACCCAACACATGCCTTGCTTCACAGTTCTCTCATTTTAATTAAACATGTAGCATAAAGTAAACATTTTTATGCTCCTATATAAAACATACAGAAATATTACTAAGTTTTCAGACCACTATGCACTGGATACTCAACAGATCAATTCTTGTTGTGCCACTTTTAAACCTTCTTGTAGCTTCAAGCACATTGCTGAGAAAAAGACTGAGGTTGGCAGAGCAAAGTATTAAGGATGATGATAAAGGGAGAACATTTTTTAGAGTGGAAAATGAGGACACAGTCTCAAATCACACCAAGGCAGGTTTAGGGTGGATGCTAATAAGAAGTTCCATTGGAGCAGGCTGCCCAGGGAGATGGTGGAGTCACCATCCCTGGAGGTGTTTAAAAGGAGGCTGGATGAGGCACTCAGTGCCATGGTTTAGTTAATTAGAAGGTTTAGGTGAAAGGTTGGACTTGTTGATCTTAGAGGTCTTTTCCAATCTGGTTGATTCTGTGAAATGTGTTTAGGAAACAAGCAGATAATCAAAATGCTTCTCTAAGAATCCACAGAGAACTTAGAAAAGAAAAAAAAAAAAAAGCAAAGAAAAACATTAGTTGGAAATGATACTACATGAAGTTTTCCTAGTCAGCTACTAAAATTAAATAATTTGCTTAGAAGTTCTAATTTACCTAAGAATTTACTTGAGTTATAATATGAACATAGTATACTCAAATTCCCTTAACTAAAACAAGTGTAAACCCCTGTATAGCTAAAAAGGTATAAATTCTTTTAAAAAGATACTCAGTTACAATCTCACCTCCATGCATACAGAGAAAGTCATTATTTGAAATTGGTCCTGGCTCTGCAAAAGTCTTGAATTTATTTAACCATTGCCTGGAAATGTAGAACTGCAGAAGACTGGGTTCCATCATATTCAGTAGACTAGATATTCTCCTTCTCTCTCTCTGTGCTTCTTCACTGCTCTTTCTATTATCAAAACAGAAATCATTAAGCAAATACATACCTGCACTGAGGACAAGGATAACTTATTTTGTGAGCAGGAAACTTGTACTTTCAAGTAAATCACCTGGGCAATGTCTATATTTCAAAGCATATATTATTCAAAGTATTACTTTAAAAATTGCACTTTTTATGCACAAGCCAGAGCCACAACCTAAATGTGTTCCAGGAACCTAGAATGACACATTATGGAATCATGCGTTACAAGAGCCAATACAGTTAGTACAGAGGAAGAGCAAAGACTACTTGCTCTTTTATACTTATGCTTCTCCTTAGTTTTGACAAGCCATGGCACAGGTCTTACCATGCCTACAAGAAAATTTTTGCTTGCTTATTTAGTTCAACAACTCGAAGATCTGACAGTTCCCATTCAACCTACTAGCCTGAGAAAGCAAATAGCTGGAGTGCTATAGAGACTATACTGCAGAGGTGATTACTACCACAGGAGAAAGAGAAGGCTCATGACTGTTTTGAGCTGAAGTTTTGCAAGCTGTACTTCTTGGGCAGATGTTCTCCACTTACCTTCAGAAGTAAGGTTGACCAGTAAATAGATCAGGTAATTTCCCTACTCTCCCTGTATTGCCCCTACTTTTCTCATTGAGGCTGTTGCTGCTGTCCAACTGGAAGTATGTCTGCTGTTCGTTTTTTTAGATTGAATATAATCTCCCTTCTCTAAAAGCAGGTTTGAATCATTTATTTCATCTCCCAAAACTCAACCTGAAACTTGATTCACAAGTCACACAAAAGCACCACACAAAAGCTGGGCCACCTCAGTTACTTTATGGAGTCAGAGTTGACTCAAATAACTTAGAGAAAAGCTTTAGACAGACCTAATGCCAACAGCAACAAGGATCTTCATAGCATAGCAAAACAAGAGTAAAGAGTAGAAAAACAAATGCTGTGAATTCAATTAAAATACATTACTTCTTGCAATTCAGATCAAAGTTACTCAAGTCTGAAAATTAAATGAAGTAGGAAAATTCACTTTCCAGATGTAATTTAAATACACATGCAGATCTCCACTAGACTTTCTAATGGGCTAGAAGAAGGGCAATATTTTGTGTGTATTATTTTTTAAAACCAAATGTTATGAATGTTATTAATTTTGTTTGCCCACTGTCAGGTACGTTGTTCTTTCTTTTCAATGCAGCATGACTTCCACATTCCTTTTAAAAGACCTACTAAATGAGATTCCCAAGCTTAGCTTAGACAGTGGCAGTGCAAGTGCTTCTAATGGAAGTTAAAACATTTGCAGACTATTTTTCATTTCTTGTGCAGTTCTCACAATCTATTTTATAATCAACTTTTAGTGGAAATTTGATCTTAGTCATAGAAATTTAGAGTTTGAAAACTGAGTTAACTTGCTTTTATTATTTCAAGTAACAAAAATCTGTTAGACTGAAGATGATAGGAACACGACTTCTCAACTTTCATGAAAAGACCAGCCTGTAAATACCCTGAAATTAAATTACAGTTCAGTAAAACCTCTGTTGTTCCAGATCCCATCTGGTAAAGACTTTGCACAATTCCCTTTAGAGCTCTAACAGTTAAGAGTCTGCATGCAAAACCTCCCCTTGTGCAAAATTCCTTTCTGCTAATTGAAAATGAGGTAATTGATGACTACTTCTACCAGTTGCTTAAAGTTCACTTTCTAGACATCTCACTATGCTTTCTTTACACAAGTTTGACTGTCAGTAACTTCCATACATGTTTTAGCAGTGATAGAGCCAAGAGTTGACGACATAACTGAAGGAGTAAGTCTCTCTCCAGCAGAGACTTCTTTGGTTGGTGAAATTTCTCCATTGTATTTTCTGGAGGACAGGTATTTCTCAAAGCTGCCCAACTGCTTAGAAGGTTACCTGACTTACATGAGTATGATCATACTCTTAATAACTTACCTGTAGAAGAGGACGTAAGCTTCTGCATTTTGCACTGTGGATTCTGATACTTCTGTAACACTCTGGTCGTCAAATTCATACCATAAATTATTTAAATTGTTGCGGCAATAGGCTATATAATGTCCACCTAGAGTGTTAAAATCAAGAGTTCTTAAAATATGTCCAGGAGCTGCTCATTTTATTCTGGCAATACAACTGAAGTCTCCCAAAAAAAGCAAATCTTAATTGTAAGAAATATATAAATCATTAGGAGACAACCTGGATAGTAGTTTCTCTCAAAATCCAGATCAGCCTTTTTTTCCTGAATTTCTACCAGCTTATTGTCTAATGCACTCCTGAATCATGATAATCAAATCAGTAAGACTATCTGAACAATTTAATCAATTTCACTATGAACTCTTCCCAAACATCACTGTGCTTTATAATAAAAATGAGCATAGATGTGTAACATCTACATGGCTTCCAGACCATACTTAACTACATTTCAAAGACTATTCATAATGTATTTAAAATTAGTACTATTTTAAAATACATAATCAACTGGTAAAAAATAATCAGATATGTACTGCACTGACTACAAGAAGCATCATTCAGCAAGAATTAGATGGAAAAGCATCTATAAAAGATGCAAACAATTTCATCTAAACAGTGGTATATCATCTCAAGCTTGGGGAGTATGAATGGATGGGTAACTTCCACAGAAGTCTATGAGGTTTCTGACTTATCCTATTTTCCAAATCTTACAAATACTGAAAGCATGCAGACAGAAACAAGCTTGACACAGCAGTAAGGCTTTACGTATATTCAGCTACTCGCTGCCACCCTATAGATAGCACTTACTGTCTGTTTTGAGGTTAATTGGCAGAAATCATCCAAGAGAACAGCATTTTTAAGGATTATTGTCATCTTCGTGGTGCTTTCTAACTTTTTTCAAAAAATAGCAAGGTACACAACGCATCAAAACACTAGAAAAAAGGCAGCTGTGTAAAACAATCAACTGGTCATCTGATGCCATGCAGTCTTACCTGCACATTTATAGTGATCACTTCCATTAGAGCATATGGAGTTTTCTACCTAATATTCTAGGATCTGTTAGGGTTTTTCCAACTACAATTTTACTTAGCTATGCCATACAATTTCAAGGATGTGTCAACTCCTTAAGAGCAGGCCGTCTTATGACTCAGGCAATTATCTTTCACATTATAATTACAGATGCTCAACTACTTACCTTTCAGTACATGGGTATCACCATTAAACGTAAGTGCTGTTGTGAGTATCATCTGCAAAGCAAATCAACCTCATACTTACTGCTGGCAGTTCCATGATGGCAAATGACAGATAGGAGATCATAAGTCACTATTTGAGCTGGGCTGTCCTTCGCAAGGAAAGGCTGAAGATCAAGGTCTTCCAAGGGAAAGGACACATGGGTCCCAATTTTTGTGGAAAACATAAGTTCATGTCTAAATCTTTTCAGATGAATGCACAGTATCTGTAAGAAGGACAAACAGGTTCACTCAAGAATATATACTAACATTTAATAACTACTCCATGCATGCTATCTTTTCATTCTGTCATACCAAAAGGATCACTTTTCTACATGGCTTGAGGCAACTATCACAAGCTCTGTGTTCCATGGTTGTTTTTCTAAATTTAAAAAAAAAAAAAACAACGCTAATTTTGGCTAAAGGAGTTAGAAATGAATGTGCCATTACCAAAGATTTCTCTGACTGACAGTAGTACCTGAACCAGTCCTGAACAGTTACCAATACCAATGCAGCAAGGAACAACATACCTTTTCTCTTCCTTGGTGTGCCTATTGCATAACTTTGTCACAAGGCATACTTAATTCTTCCTTTATCATTGCAACTCATGTTTGGAAGTTTAAGACTGGATTACTTTTGAAACCTAAACTTACAAGCATTATTTATGAAAAAGGTTTCCAGTCTGGCCATGGTACTTAATTTTATGATCTACAGTAAAAATAAGTTCTGCAGGCTGACAAGAACAATACAGAAAAAACCCTGTCTTCTAACATTACTTTTCATATACAGGGTTAACTTTCTTACAGAGTGAGCAATCAGATGTTGCTCACATCTGTTAAATGCCAACATGAAGAAACACTTTCATATAACCTGACTTACTCCATGCAACTTGTTAGTCTCACCACATTCCTTATCACGTAGAAAAAGTGCTTTAAACTACATGAACAGTACCTCAGGAAATTTTTGTACTTTGCAGAATTTCACTCCGTTTCTTAACCTAATATAGAAAACAAACAAATAACAACAAAACAACTAATAATAAGTTCTTAATAAATTTTATTTTATTGTGCTCTATCAGGAAAAGTCCAATATGAATGCTACATTAATAAACCCAAAATATTTCCTCAATGTGGACTAAACATGGAGTGGCCAAAATGATACAAACAATGATGCTTTATAGGAAAAGGCAACCTGCACTGCTGAAAAGATTTAAAGCAGCAAGTACAGATACCAAGTTCCACCTAGCTAATACTTTCATCATAAAGGAAAACTTTAAGCTTCATGAAAGATGATTATTCAGCAAAAGAAACCAGCTAAAGTTTATTTTTAAGAAACTCCCTACATCTGATCATGAGGTATAAAGCACAGAATAACATCCCTTTTCCATAAAGGGATATGAACAGTCTTCAGACCACTTCTGTTTCTTGGTTCTTTAGTATTAAAAACAAGTAAGTATCCTGTGTCTTTAAACTCACTGAAGTGACATGCTACACAGCAACAAAAATACACTAGTAATAAAATAAAAGCTTTTAGCCCTCTATATCAATCACAAACAGTTTAGAAAAGTCTAGCACTGTAAGAAACATGGAAATGAAGCATATTTGTTTTGCAGTATGATACAGTGAGTCAGTGCCTCCCAACTCCCACACCTTTGTAGTACTAGATTTCTGATCGCCAAATAAAGTAGTATAAAAAGATTCATAGCACTGTAGCATATCCAACAGAAATAAATACCTCTTGAGTAACAGAAGTATTAAAGCACTCACATGAAGATGAATTAAAAACAAACAATAAGAGCCAGCTTACTTTTTACATCTTCCACAGCTGTACATATTATCACCTATAAATATCAGGGAAAAGAAAACCAGCCATTATTTTCTATATCCAAAATTACCCTTCAAGAGCTTACAGCTGATATAAAGAAGTTGCAAAGAATTTTATTTTAAAGTTGCATTTAATATTTAAGACCTAAACATGTTGACACAGCAACTATGTAGCAGTACAGTATAATCTGAAGAGATAATACCTAATTTAAAAAGGGAAATAACTTACTAAATGCAAATTAAGGTTATGAAAGTATTAATATAGTGGGATCTGAAATTTTTATGAACTGTCAGCTGATACCATTTTATTAAACCAAATTCAGATTTGCCTCAAATACTCAATTGAGTGAGAAGCTTACCTTTTTGAAATAAATGATCACATAAGAGCAAGGAATGACATGCTCTTACAGTCTAATAGGTGGCCTTTGCTTAAACTGGATGAAACTAAGAAGATATTAATCATCTTACTGTGATAGGAGGGGAAGTAACAACAGAAAAAAACGTATTCATGTAATTAACCTCTTACCCTTGAGCTCATCTCTGGCGAAAAAGGCAGCAAGACAATCTTGTAAGGTTACAACTGGACCCCAAAACCAGCTAGGAACACATGAGACAACAAACCTGAAACATCATTGATAGAAAAGAAAGAAAACCAACAAATGTTCTGCCAGAAGAGCAGAAACTGGAATTTCTAAATAAATATATTAAGGAAACAAGATAAATAATATTTACCTTTTGAAATATTCCATAAAAAAAGCTATCCATCCCTGGGGGGCATACGCTTCTCCACATGATCCTGCCTTGACTAGAGATGTCTGATGACTTGCAGAATGGAGCTTAGCAAGATCTTCCTTACCTGGAATAGGCAAGGACAGATCCTGGAAGGTCTCCAGGGTTACAGACAACTAAAGAAGAAAACAAATGAAACAAAACAGAGTTAAGCTTGAAGAGAAACAGAAATCAAATTGAAATCAGTAAAGTTCACCAGTAACTACATCAAATTATACATAAGGAGATGCAAGAATTAATTTCCTAAAAAAGAGAAAGAAAATCAAACAAAAAAACCCCAACACACCTAAAAGTGAACTTCCAAAATGGTAACACTGAAGCTTTAAGTTGTGGTTCATTACCTGGTTTCCTACTAGTCAAGCAAAGCAGTACGATTTTTGTCTCAGGATCCTGTTATACAAGCTAGTTCCAGAAAGCTTAAGCCCATTGTTTTGACAGTATTTTCCTTTGACATTAACTTGACCTGATAACTGGATCCACTGCAAAAGAGCAGCTGTGCATTTTCCCTCTCCTGCTCTGGATTTAGTGATCAAGTAAGAAATAAAACATCAAGCAAACTACAAATCCTTATTCACTTTTTGAACTTGCTCACTGGATTATCCTGAGGTCTCAGTATTCTTAAACGTAAAACAAGAGAAGCAGTAAGGGCAAGCAACTGCACTGGGATTAGGTTTAAACCGTATCTTGAGAAACTTGCTGCCAATGAAACATCGAGATACTGAATATTTGATATTATTGCTTCAAACCCAAAACGGTCCACTAAACATATCTAAAGAATTACTTATTTTCAGTGACCACCTGGCACTGTTCTGAAGTAATTCTATGAGCAAAAGAAACAGAAAAACATATTCAGCTGTTCCTGTGCTGCATCTTGCAGTTGATGACAACTTCAGAAAGCAGTTGTTGACCCATATGCCTTCTAGTTGTTTTTACTTTTGATTTTTAAAAATGCATTAATCATCTCAATCTACATGGTAAAACTTACAGAAGAATGATTGAAGTTCCATCTTTTAGTTTTATTTGTGACATTATATACTCAAGAACTTAACAGCAGTTACACATGAGGATATTCAGAACTTTACTAACCATATCTAAGTGAAGTTGAAGAGCAAGCCTTTTTCTCCATCCTTGCTGTGAAGCAATTCTCAAAAATGTTATTTTTCAGTATTGAGTAAATACCCAGCTCAATGAACACGAGCTAGTCTAAACAAAATGCTGCTGTTACTGAGTAAACAAGTGCAAAGTGATGCGGAGAGCCACAAAATAAAGCTACCAGAGAATGACTTTATTCTTAAAGCAGTGAGTATTTCTGTTGGGGAAAAAAAAGTGATGTTAAAAGTTGGAACTTTTCCTCCTTACTCACCCGATCACAAGTCAAGCACTGTACTGAGCTTATTATAGTCCCATCAAATATATCAGAGATAACACTCCTGTACTTCTTACGCTTCTTCCTTTTTGGTGATGGCACAGTTGAAACTGCAGAACAAGAAAAATAAAATGTTGGAAGTAAATAAAGATACGATTGAACCCAAATTCTTTCAACTTTGCACAGTATTAATGGTCACACATTATAAGCCAAGCTTTGTTTTTAATTTACTAAGAATTTCTAAGAAATTGTACCACCAGATTATTGTTAGTACCAGGCAATTTATGCAGGTTCCTCAACTAGTTCAAAGGAAACAGCAGAAAAATCTTTCCAGTCTTGAAGTCTACAGCCTATTGCTAAAAGATTGACCTTGACAGGAGTTCCCCAAGGTCTAAACCTAAGAGGCACTTTCACTTGATCACATCTTTCCATGAAGTTTTAACCACTCTAAGTTGAAGAGCTGACATGCAAGCTTTATTGTATCACACCAGTAAGTTGAAGTAGAATAAATGTACTCAGAGGCCAGCCTAAAAGCAGCTTATTGAAAAAAAAAAAAAAAAAAAAAAAGATAAAACTAAAACTCCAAGCCCGTAATATGCATTCTGACCAAATCCACTACTAATTAGGTGTAAAAAGCAGAGCAGTCTCAGTCTCTATAGGTTACTGGAACATCAGGCTAAAATCAAGGTCACAAAAACTCTTCTGTAGACAGTATATATACCCAGGAGACCACTCAAGTGTCTTGGAGTTGAAGTGAAACTCTGCCAAAACACTGACTGCCAGTCACATGACAGGCAGTGAAACATGGAAGTAATTACACATAGAGAAACTGTATTACTCCAATAAATCTTTCAGTCTCCCAAGGATCACTTATATATAATGCCCGCCCACAAGAAAGAACTCGTCTCTTTACTGTCCAGCAGTAATACATAGTCTATTTATCATGCTATACCTAGAAAGATGTCCAAAATAAGAGTCTGAATTCAAAAGTATCTCCAGCAGACAGAATGGCTGCTAAAAGTAATCTGAAAAACCCTCTCTCACAATTCATCAGAGACACTTTATTTATCACTGACACAAACACCTCACAGAACCTTTTGCTCAGAGTTCTATAAGGCTCCTTTCAATCATTTATTTTGTCATTAAACTGCTTTAAAATGGTTCTGCAGTCTTTATTTATCAGTGTTGGATGCACTGCATTTATCCACACTAACAAGCAGCAGGAAGAAACATAAGATGCTGACAAGAAGTGGCATCTTAGAATTGTGGCACCCAACATCCACCATGTGCTTTTAGAAAGGGGTAACAGGTGTGTTTAAGTAGTTTTTAGTCGCCAGACACAAATCTTAGTACACTAGTGAATCCTCCATGCATTACAGGATTTAATAAAAACAACTTGTGAGCTCACAAATAGCTACCACACTACACTCCTAGTCAGTTCTACTGCGTATGTATCTATTAAATTATTAGGAAGTGACAAAAAACAGTAGTCTAGATTGTAAGACACCTTTGAATATCACCTGGTACTGTCTCAGTTGAAAACAGATCTAGCTGAATGTGGGAATATCTACCTTTGAGAACTTCAGAGTACCTTTGAGCTCTTGCCTCTAGAGGTTCCAGCATTCAACGACTCATTGGAAAGATTTTTTTCTTTCTATCTAATAGAGTTTTCCCTTTCTGCAACTTGCTTCCATGCCTACTCATGCACAGCCTCAAGAGAAGTCTGGCGCTGTTGCTGATGACAGCAAGAGTCCATTAAAGCATTACCATTCAACATCAACACTAACATATTAAAAGTATAATGTGAACATTTTCAGAACTTATCCTAGACAGTCTGAATGCAAAAGGATCACAATATTAAAGCTGTGTAAGTTTTTTGGTTCAGCGGCAGGCTTACAAGTGTGTTCCAGAAGACAAGCTTATATTAAAATACATCAGTGTTAGCCAAAATAGGGCTGAAAAACTAGTTGAATATTGTGCCCTGTGCCCTGAAGTTGCACTATCTTATGGTAGTAAAGTTCAAACATTCTAGATGCTGCTAAATGCATCATCTCCTGGAGGGTGCCAATACAATGCACTTCAGAGACAGTAACAACTAGAAAGCAACTAGCATTTACAAATTTATCTCCAGTACAGGTACATATTGTTAAACCTTAACAGACTAAACTGCTAACGAGCCAATGTGCCTGTTCTCTGAAAAGCACTGTCGTTCTGAGGGTACTAACTTCTCATGTATTTTCCCTCTCTCCAAACCAGGGCAATTAAAGAAGTTGTCCAAAATGCTGCAATTGTTCTATACTCCAAAAGCAGAGGCAAATCATATTCCTGTTTCAAAAGAACCACAATTTCACAGAAGGGAGTCTGTGAAGACAACATTCCGCCGCTGTGAATAACACAAGAAACAACAAAGTGAAACCTGTAATACAGAGCAACTGATTACCAGGAGAAAGAAAATAAAGAGCCTATACCTTTCTTGTGGATTGGTGCTATTGAAGAGCATGATGAGAATGATTTTGGAGGACTGTTGGACAAGCGTGTATTCATCCCTTCACTTGACAATGGGGTTTGGACTGCAGATATATCATTCATATGGACATCATTGATGTATTCTGCAATTAATATTGGCATTATTTCATGAATTCTAATCCCAAAAAATTCACTGTGGAATGAACAGACTCAGTAGTCATGCAGCTTATTTAACCACAATGTCAGGTCAGTGGACATTTAGGAATGGAACACCATTCCAATTCATACCTATCTTAAGAACAAAACAAAAAAACCTCACTTCTGGATTATCTGAATTTTACCCAGTAAAAATCTTTAGCTTTTCAAGGGAATTAATAAAACTTAAAACAAAACAAAAGTGATTTTTTTGTTACACCTACCCTATTTGACCTATACCTCTCTACTGTATTCTACAACTCATTCCCACACTCACAGATATTCTGGCTAAAAAATTTGACTGTTTCAGTGTATTACCTGAGAACCTGCTGTGAATCTGTACTTTGACAGTTCCTTGGTTATTTAAAAATTCAGTGACCTCTGAAGAAGTGTTTGTGTCTTTTTCCAAGTCTTCCATAGAATTTGCTCGTTTAAGCTTGTTGCTTGTTATTTTTTCTTTCTGCCAGTCTTTGGATGTGATTGAGTTGTTATCATCCTCCTGAATCAACATGGTTGTCTCTGCAGGATCTTCTAAGATAGGTTTGAAAATAGTGTCGTTTTCTGTTTTATCACAGGTACCACAGGATTCACAGGTCTGAAAGCCTACATCTGACTGACTCTTGTCTTCTTCCATACTCTCTTCAACATTTATGGGCTGGGCATCTTCCAGTTCTACAACTGGTTCTTTAAGTTCTTCATGAAGCAAATCCATTAGACAACGCAAAAATTCTTGTGCATCCTAGGATTTGAAACAAGTTTCATAATATTATTCCAGTATATCTGGAAGATACTAAAAAATCAAGTGGAGAAAAACGTAACTAGAAAAACACAGCTGGCTGTTAAAAAACATTGAGATAAATTCTTCTGTCCCAAGTCTAATAATCCAAAGAAATTTCACTTCTAGACCACATATTCATTTGCTGTATCTATTTTACATATCACAAATAATCTTACCATACAAGCTTCCTTCCAAAACACCTCAACTCTCCAAAAGCTTTTTTCAACAAAAATATTGCCATAATTTAAAGAAATGGTAGGAATTATCAACAACATGGTCAGATCCCATTGCTGGTAACAGAACCTTTTAGGGGTAGTATTTTAAAACCTTATGCAGCATCTTGGGCAAAGCAACTAGAGACTTGCTTTCACTGAGCATAGAAATACTTAATGTATTAGCCTGTTCTTCCAGTTGCATCCTACTGCCAACAAAGATTTTAATTCTTCTCAAGCCTGGACAAGATTCCTCAAATATCAGTGTTTTAACAAAGAGCTGTCAAGTATTACTACAAGTCTCATCTGTGTTTGGAAGTATCTTCAAAGCCATAAAATTTCAAAGAGTCCACACAGCATCTTGGGTCCTGGCAACAGAGAATATCTAATAAAGCAAGTATGGGAGAAAACAACAGCCTCTTCTTGGCAACTACTACTATGTTTCTGTCTCTCTTTTTGTATTTTGGGTGTTCATAATACTAATAATTATTGCTTTGACATTCCCTTTACCATGGCAATTACATATTAAACTCTCAACTGCTGACTAGAAAACATTATTCTTAAAAACTACAACTATCAAATTTGAATTTTGGGATTAAGTAAAAAAAAAAGAAAATAAGCCAAATCCAACACTATGATGCCTATTTGATAATACTTTAAAAAAACTGTTTTATGTAAAACCTTGCAACACAGATTAACTGATAAAAATATTCTTCACTGAGCAAAGTAATTCCGTTTCCTCCCTGAAGACTAGACGTAGTTGCTCAATCAGCTGTCCAATTTGTGAGGCTGAGCAATGGGAGAACACAGAAAGTGAAAAAATTGTTTTGTTTTAATTGTTGCCATGAAACCTACAAAACAGACAACTGAAGTGTGATCCAGGCAGAACCTACTAAGGTTCTCATGAAGTGTTGCACTGCATGGAAAAAGATATTCTCGGTGTTAAATGCTGCAAGAACCAAGCTTCCACACAGTTTCCTTTTGCTTATCACGATTGATTTTCTGCCTTTCCAGAAATTCATGTGCCTCTTCAGAGATTAATAAGCAAATAAAAAAAAAACAAAAAAAAATTTACATTACTATTTAAACATTTACTTTACAGCTACAAACAGCATTTGCATTAAAACATGTTCCAATCCTCCACTGAAAAAATGGAAACATGCTAACTGAAACAGCAAAATTCCTTTGAATAAAAGCAGATTCCTGGAAGACATTAGTAAGTTTTTCTAATTACAGGGTTTGCATTTTTGCTCTAGACCAAAAGCTTTTAATTAAGTACCACAAACTGTAGCAAAGTAGCAAGATACTGTATGAAAGATCACCTGAAGAATGCCTTTCTTATGTAATAATCCCTACCTATATAACAAGTTTTTCAAAGACACTAAATGAAAATTGGATACTGTGTAATTTTAATTGTATCTGGTAGGAAAATACTAAAGAATCTATTATATTATTTTTCATTTTTGAACACTTTTGTTGAGCTTTTTTGGGACTGTTTAAGCATTAGTAGCATACAAAGGAAAAGTTAGACCTAAGTCTTTTTTTTTTTCCCACTCAGAAATTAAAATAGAAGGAAAATTAATTATTTTCAGAAGTTGAAAGCCTTTCAAGAATTTGATATAACCAAACATAAAACCTGACTTAACTGTTGGTGGTTTTGTTTCAGATGATCTGTATTGAAATATATAAACTGAAGTTTATGTGCTTTCAACAAATATAAGCAGCATGGCATTTTATGCATTAGGTTTATATAAGCAGGTAACATCATAGTTTAGACAGATTTAAAAAGACAGAAAATTTTACCTGTTGAGAGTAGCCTCGAAATGTTGGATTAACAGTTTTAATTCCCTGAAATAAACCAGTAGGAACAACAGAACCAGGCCTAAAGGTAAAAAAGATTTACATATAAATATGCATTTAAAAAGGCAGCATTTAAAAGGAATTTTCTGTCTCTACTGGGATAATCATTCTACCTGCAACTGAACTACAACACATCTAATGACTAACTTAACCAAACTTAACACTGGTATTGAATTATTAATTATATAATTTTCTTTTAATCTGTCATGCAACAGAGACTATATCAGGACTGTTATACTTGTCAAAGAATCAGATAACAAATCAGACGTGCATAGTGCCAAGAGTACATTTACTAATTCTTTATCTTATTTATATTTTGTATATTTTCTTAGTGATAACAGAAATTCCATGTAAAGAAAATAAGAGAAATTGACAAAACATTGAAATAGAATGAAGGGCACAGAGAGGACAAAGTAATGAACCACTTTGAATGTATTTCTGGTAGACAAAAATTTATTTTTAAAAGTTTAATACTACTTTCATAGTGTTCATCATAAATTTTTTGCCAAATCTTCCTTATTACAATTTACATCAGTTATTTGTCCCATCTTTGGTTGGCATGGAAAGAACAAGTTATAAGCAACGTTTAAATATTAGAAGTTAGTCTTTTCTTCCTTAACTTCTAATAGTAATTCTGTGATACATATAAACCAAAAAAGCATACGACTAGGACACATTAATGTATCCTTCATGACTATGAGGTTTAGAATCATTACATTGTCAAAATAATACAGTACCTGCTTTTGTGCCACAGCTCTGTCATAAGCTTGAGGTAACTTTTGCAAATTGCTGGTTTCTTATCTGTTCGGGCTAAGCCTCCACAGTCAAGAAAAAAGTGCGTCAGAGGTGGACTGAATAAAAGATGAAAATTAAGTTATTTTCAGGTTGTTAAGATACAAGAAGAAATCTGCATTTCGTGTAAGATTATTCAAAACAATTATGTAATTGAATGGTCCCATATTCTACTACCTTAAATACCATAACCAAACATTTCCTAGCAGGATAACTTCAGCAGAACAGGAATGACGCTCCTCAATTATGTTCCGACACTTGTTAAAGCATTAAAATTGTCTAGTGGGGTTCAAGTTCAAGGCAATTCCTACCACTCACAACAAAAGTACATGTGTACTGCTATAGCAACAATCACCATAACCCTAGTCCATAAACATCCTAAAAAGATTTTAATTTTTTTATTGCAACTCAACAGTGTCATGTGATGTTTATGGAAATTTTATTAATACTTAAATGACTTTGCATCCATTTACTTTATATCATGTTGCTGCCAACTCACATACTCTCTCAATTCTCTCCTTTCAACTCCCATTTTGAAATTATCTTCCCCTATATAGATTTGACAACCTGTTTTTATTCAGGATAGAAGTTATGCTCAAGTACTGTCCCTGCCTACTATTTCTAGTGCAAGAAACTTAGAAGTTAGCAGCTTTATCCTTCAGCTTTTGTAGATTTATCCTTCGTGCACTTGTTGGGTAACCCCACAGGATGGTAAGATTTTGTATTCTAGCCATTCCTCAGATGATTTAGCATAGAATGTCCCAGATGTATTGTTTGTAAGGATTTAATTTGCCCCTTTAGATCTCAACAACTCTCTTATTTTAATTAGGTTTTGCTCTTTTTGCATTTGCTTTGACTTCTTTTATAGCAAAAGAACCAACCACACATGCAGCCCAAATTTAATAGCTGTTACCAGATTTTCTCCTGAACTCTACAACTCCATATATTTTTATTTAAAACAGTGATGATTTAGAAAGAAACAGAAAAGGTTGAGTGGCCCATACACCATAATACTATTTTTTTTTCCTCTCCTATCAGTGACAACTGTTTTTTGTGTGTAAGACTGAGCTTTAAAAAAATATACATCTTCTTCCATGGTAGTGCAGCCCTTCAAAAACCATTAAGTCTGTCTCGAGAAAATAGATGGATAAGCAAATATAAAATTACATGTACAGTATTTTTCCTTACCAGTTGGAAAGAGCTTGTAAAGCAGCATTCATGTAACAAGTGTTTCCAATATTTTTTAAACCTGTTAGACCTGAGAAACAAAATTAATGTTAAAATGTTAATCGAAGACAAAGAAAATACTTCCTAGAAAATGTATATTAATTAAAATACTCACATAACACATCTGATGCCAATTATAAAGCACAGTTGTAACTAAAAGAAACATAGGACTCCCAACAGGAGTAAAAATCTAACTTGAAGTAGTAATTACATGTTTTGATTTTGGCTAAAACACTTCAGGCTGTATATTTATCTTACAAACTTTTGATGTGTTATGACAGTTGAAGATTGTAATTTAAAACATACTTATCAATACTTAAGTTTTACTTGAAGCTAATGATTTACCTGTTTATTTAAATTGTTGCTATGCTGCATTCATAACTGTTAATCATATTACCAAAAGCCTCTCAAGGAAAAACTTCATTCCTGTGTCTCAGGTTCATGGTAGTAGTCAGATTATGCTAAACATTAAAAACCTACTCAGCAAGTGATTATCTCAGAATCAGAACTATAATTACCTATGATCAATCTTTCTCTATGCCAATCATATACCCTTATTTTTATACACAGACCGCTCACTTTAGATTTCCCTAAGAATTCATTTCAAGGTCAGCATGTTTAATTTCTTTACCAACATCCACATATAGTTTTTCCACATACATTAAAGTTACAATTAACATATATACCTTCGGCGACTATGGAGCCTTGAAAAATGCTTGCTGAACATGAGGAAGAGTCATAATTGCCATGCAATGTCAATGTAAAGAAATTTATCTGAAACTTGTTCTTTATAGCTACTAAAGCACTAAGTAATTCTTTTAATTGCTTTTGTATAAGAAAACAGTAATATTGATGAACAAAAATAAACAGTAGGAAAGACCGATAAACTTATAATACTCAGCAATCAAGACTGTTAGCTCCATACAATCCTCAAAGTGTAGAAACTACTCCAATCATATCAGTCTGTGGCAGAAAAATAACTTGTTAAGAAAATCCTTTTATATAAAAAAAATGTTTTGTTGCTTCAGTTGAATTTTCTAATACTGAGAATTTAAAAATTAAGTTCTCTGTCTGAATAAAGTTCTGTTTCCCATATTTGAGTCTGCAGCCTACCCTTCCAATTTCTGCTACACAAGGGGTGGTCATTCTTGCTGAAGGTAAAAAGTAACAACAATCCCATGATTTTTAATTTATTTTTTTCAACAGCAGATAATGTATCAGGAAGATGCTCACACTGCAACTTTTTCAGCCTGCAGCATTGCAAATAAATTTTTTGAATAGACATTTCTTACAAATACAAGTTTTAGTGTTCGCCTCACCAAAAACATTTCAAAAGAAATCTTAAGAACAGTTATAATGGAGCTGAACAAGATTTTTTCCCATTGAATTTGAGAAGTGGATTAAATATAGCCACATGTGTATTACTGTGAACTTGAATGCAATTGTATTTGTATATCACTTCTATACAAGTTACATTCCTAAAAATAGTAATAGCACAAAACGATAGAAAAATATACACACTTTTAAGAGAAACTAACTAGGAATAAAACACACAGTTCAATCAGTTATGGGCAGATGGCAAATTAGTGGAGTGGTGACATATCCAGAAAGACCATGCCAGACAACAGAAGGGACAAAGCAGGGATTTTGGCCAATGCCAGCAGACTCGAGAGAGGGAAAGCTGGCAATACAGGAGTAAAGGAGAAATGAAATATGTAAATTAGAGTAAGTCTTTTATTGTTACTGATGGAAAACACACTGCCTTGACATATGCATTAGCATCTTAAAAACAGTAACTTCACAGTATGCTGATTTTTCTGAGAAAATGGCAGAAATATTTTCTTTACTAACAAATATACATATCCTTTTAAAAATGACCACTATCAGCTTGAGCGTTTTAAGAAACTATAATTATGTTCCCTTATGAAATGAGAATTAAACCTTCACTGTTTTGAGATTTCACTCATCCTCATTTGCATCTTTACAATATCTTAATATTAGGGTAATCTTTTGTACCAGCAAGTTGGGCAGTGCCTGAAATCTTCCTGAAAAGAAGAAAACAACCCCCCCACTCCCCAAAACCATACTGGGATACTACAGGCTCAGAAGCAGGTTACTTGAAATGTAGGAAAACATTCAAGTTCACAGTTTTTGGGACAGAAGATACCATTAGAACAAATTTTATTTAAAATATTTACTTTGAGAGTGGATAGAGCATCAGCTACACTAAACGTTATCCCAATATGCTTTATTTTGTTGCTGCTTGTGTAGGTGCACATTTGCCACTGAAGCTCTGATCTGAAGGCAAGTAAACATTAGTTTTTACTTTTTTGAAGCAAACAGAACAGGAAACAGTTCCACCTAGAAGAGAACTAGTATATAGCTGGAGAACGAACTTGGGAGACATATACACACATGACAAACGGCAATAATACTTTTGCTTTTATTACCTCTAGTCTTTAACTCATCTTCTTCCACTTCTATATCTAAGTCATCAAATACAGCTGCTAGTGGAATCTTCAGTGTGGGATTACTAGGTATTTTAAAATCCTTAATGAGAGTAGAACAAAAACAAATATTTACTTCTATTTGCTGATTTTCCTTAGGCTCACATAAAATTTTGCCAACAAATCTAGTAACTGAAAGCAACATGCATGCATTTTGAAAGTAAGAATAGGATTCCAAAACTATCCTGGTGAAGTTAACAAAAAACAAACAAACCACCCCCCCCCAAAACTGTATTTTTATTTTCAGATTAGCAGTGACAAGATTGCATGATTTTATGTCAACAGCTGAAGAATGAAAACAAAGCAATTTATAGAATTTCTTTCCCTTGGAAAACAAACAGTAAGACAGCACTGAAAAGCTAACAGTAGTCATCACATAAAAGTTAGTGTATGTGTTTTTGACATGCCACCAGATGGCTCACTACATCTAACACACTGAACTGTTGGAAGCAAAACAAGGTATTTTTGCAAGCACATGAATTAAAAAAAACCCCAAAACTCATGAAAATCTATGACAGACTTGCTAAAAGTTCTACTGATTTGTCTGTGTATTATATTGATTTGCTTGGAAGACTAAAACAACATGATTACTATGGAAGAGAGGATCAGAAGTCTGGACCCAGCTGGAGTTAAGAACAGCTAGGCACTTTTACAAAGTTTTGTCTTTCACGTCATAGTCATAAAACACAGTACCATCTTAAGGCTGTGTTTTACTTATTAGTATCTGGGAAGTTCATAGTAATTCATATTTCACTATTTGGCATATCAATACTCCTTGGAATCACAGAGAGGATTGGGCTGAAAAGAACCTTAAAGATCATCTAATTTGAACTCCTCTGCCATAGGCAGGGACACTTTTCATGAGATCAGGTTGCTCAGTGCCTGTTCTAGTACCCCACCATCCTCACTGTAAAGAATTTCTTCCTTATACCTAACCTAAACCTACCCTTTCTCATTCAAAGCCTTTATCCCTTGTCGTATCACTACATGCCTTTATCCCACTCTTGCTTCCCTGTAGTCTCCCTTTAAGTATGGGAAAGTTGCTCTAAGGTCTTCTCCAGGCTGAACAAACACAGCTCTCTCAGTCTGTCTTCACAGGAGAGGTGTTCCAGCCCTCTGGCCATCTCTGCAATAACACTGACCTGATTTCTAGTTTGATACATATCCCGAATTACACACATACACAGAATATACACAGGACACTACTGTGTTGTCAGTAAATTACTGCACAATAGCTAGATGCTTAATTATTCAGAGTGCTTATGTCTATACCAGTCCAGTGGAAAAAATTTTCCCACACACATGCACATATACAAAAATCAAGACCATTTCAGGCATTTATCAAAACTGGCAACCAGACTTGTTTAAACCTCAGAAGCCAAGTTATAGGAATCACCTTAAGTGTCTTATATTACTAGCTAAATAAGGTTAACAATTAGCATATTTTTCTCTCAGAGTACTGTGCTTGTATGAATGAATGTATATCTCAGGCAAATATCAATAAACACATACTAAAGCATTCTGCCACTCACTGAAAGTTAGCCAGCAATTACTGTGATTTTCTAAACAACGTTTTCAAGAGCTGACTGAATGCTGAAGCACAGGGGAACTACTCCAACCTTGTAACCTTAACTGTGGGCTTTGTAATCTACAATCAATTCTAAGGTACAGAAAAACAAGACAAAAAATATTCTCAGGAAGCATGCAGAACAAGGAAGGTTATCACCGTCTTTAAGAAATTTTACAGAGAGAAATTAATTGAATGTTTGCCACAAGAAAAGAGGAAAAGTCAGTCTCTCACTTGACAGAAGACACAATGCAAAGCTACAGTCACCTTTACTTCATTGGGCTAAGAAATACCTGCACACTGTTTTCTTGTGCTTGGTGAGACAGTCTTGCATTTGGTAGTGGAGACTGAGATCCTAATTTTCTATCCAGGAATACTTCCTTACTACAGGCATAACACCAAACACGGAGCGTAGTAAGGTTGACAGTTAAACAGTGTTTTGTCTCCTAAAACAGAACAAAGCAACAAAATTGTGATTAAAAAAATAGGAAAAAATAAATGCTGTTAGATGTAAGCCAGGACAGAAGTATTTAAATTCTACCTATTTATTTTAATTGCACAAAGATGTATGTTTGAATTACTAGTTTTCAGTATTCTATTACTGAAATTTTAGCACTAACTACACAACACTCATTTTTAGTACTCATGTAACTGACATGCCTCTGTGTAATTACAAAAATCAGAAGAATGCCTGTTGCCAGAAGCGTTACAATTCACAGCAAACAAAACTTCCAGGAATGTCTGGCAGCTGCCTCCTCTACAGGAAGGGCAGTGTTTATTTCTAACGGTTTGCTGTAGGAAATTCAATCTATTTAACAATCAATCAGAAGAGTAACACAAGATTTTCCCTTCAGTTACAGTAAGATGTACTCATATCAAAAACAAACATCCTAGAGCCAGCTATTTTGATGACAGCTTCATATTGTGATGTGATATAAAAATTGAGAAATCAATAAAATTTCTACTGGCCTAATCTTTCTATTCCATTATTAACATTCTTGCTTACTCTTAAGATTGTGTACAGAGTTGCCACTATCTTCTAGATATCTCTACCAATCCTTCTTATATTTTTCCATATGTCAGCCATGTTTACAGGGAATGAGGGATTTGCTAGAAATTAGGAATGCCCAAATCCCTAATCCCCTCATTTAATAAGGTCTTGTAAAAGAATAACACAAACTGTGAACTACAATTTCATTACGTAGTCGTCCTCCCCACAAAAACAAAACCCCAGATTATGCAAGTATCTCAGAAAATTTTAATGAGAATGTTTGATTCTGCAGCTTCAGTTGCATAAATAATTACAAGTTTCCAGAGCAACAGATTATTAATTTTCTTGTAGAGGACACTGTGAATATGAATATTTGCAGTACAGAGAGTCTTGCTGGTGGATACTGGAGTAAACAGAAATGAATTGATTCACATAGTTTCTCTCATTTTAACAAGTTAATTGATATTTTTACTGGGGGGGGAAGAAATTAATTACAAAAAATACACAAAAGGTCTTATTTAACTTTAACTTAACATTAATACAAAAACCAAGACAAGGATGTTACTGACAGCAATTAAACTACCTATTTCCTTTTTAATCTGTCAAGTACCTAACAGTATTAGAAGAGCATGTGAAGCAGAAATAAAATACTGATGAAAGCCAAAGGATATAAAATTGTAGGCAAGAAATTCAGGCACCATCTGTTCATCAATTGCTCTACAAGCAGCTCATTTATATATCTATTGTAAATGATTTAGAATACTGATTTGGCTTAAACAGCTGGCAAAATTAATTTACGTAGATTTATATTAATGCAGTATTAATATGTATTCCTCTAAAGGTACTGCCTAAAATAAGAGGTGGTTAAAAAAAAAAAAACAACAAAACAGTCAAAGTGTTTTCTATGCAAAACACTTGTATATGCTGTTTGTTCATTTTAATATTCATCAGGGTTTTTCTTAAGTATGTTTAGGGACCAAAATTACTCATCATGGAACCTTGGAATCTTAGATGTATTTTCTGATAGACTAACTGTAAATTGGTGGCAAGAATTTAATCAAAAAGGCACTGATTCTGAAAGGATACGTCAGTAAAACTGCCCTCTCTTTGTCTCCAGTATATTTCTTAAAAGAGAATGATGTCTCTCACTCCTGGCAAGTTTTCCACTTGTACGTGAGCATGTATAGGTATAGAACATGCAGTGAATTAAAGATCCAAACAGACACACTCCAGTTGCCATAGAATGGTTTAGATTGGAAGGGCCCTCGAAGATTATCTAGTTCTAACCCCCTGCCATAGGCAGGGACACTTCCCATTAAAACAGGTTGCTCAAGGCCTTGTCTAACCTTCCCAGAGCTTGGCATACTAGAGAACATTAGTGCACACACTCCATTGTTCCTACCAATCTGGATCCAAAAATCATGACGTGGCAGTAAAAACTACGCTCGGCTCAGTTTACAGGTTCTTCATCTGTAGCCACCAGAACGTGGAGCACAACGCAAAAATGATGCGCTTGTTACTGGTAATTCATACTTCCTATCTGTGTTGGTTTGAGCTAATTGGAGAATTTGAGTGAGAAATTAAACACTGTGTCACTTCCCCCAGTTTTGACTGAGAGAGAAGAAAGAAGGTTGTTTTGAGAATGTTCCCAAAACATCCAGATAAGCCAGTGTGCTTGCGCAGTCAGTCGGCTCTGGGTCCGGGCAGGCTTCAGCAGGTTCTTTCCTTTGTCTCTCTGCCTTTGAACTAATTCAGAGTAAAATCACTAAAACCATTAATTCCTTCCTGCCACTAATCTTTCTGACTGATCTTCAGCTTATCTGCAGCATCATCAAGTGGTGAGATAAAGCTGGGGGAAGGAGGGAAAGGTGGTGGTGGGGGGTTTGGTTTCCCTCTCTTGGGGATTTTGGTCTCCAGGAGGGGTGTGGTGTCTGTATTACTTTTTTTACTGTATATTTCTGTAAATATCTGTTATATCTTGTAAATATTTGCTTGTATATTTGCATTGCTGTAAATATAAAGCTTTATTTATTAACTTCCAGTGTGTTTTTCTGAGTTTTAGCCGGGGTTCTAAAAGGTGGGGGGGGCAGGTCACTGCAAACCCACTACACTATCTTAGGCCTGTTCAGCTCTCGTTCATTAAGTCAGCTTTTTTCCTCTTATCCATCTGGCAGCCACAATCATAAAAAGTTAGACTGAAGTAGTGAAGAACTACATATGAGCTGAAGTGCTCAAGAAATCATTTCTCCACACAGCTTCAAAATCATCAGTAATAGTTCTCTTAACTCTCATCTTCTTTTAGGAAGTACAGAAATGCCAGAATTACATAAAAATTTATGCAGCTGCATAAACTAGACAGGTGCTTCTAAATTATTAAGACATGCTTCTCCAGATGAAAAAAACAACCTAGCTAATCAAACTTTCAGCTATGCTAACACAGATCACTGACTTAACTAAAATCAGTTTAAAAAATGTTCTCTAACCATCCTTCATTGTATCAAGTAGCTTCATTACTAGCAAACACACATACCTGGGAATGGGTCGTACTGTGATCAACATAAGATTCACCACAGCCAACATAGGTACATCTGTCCTGTTCAGCAAGATATGAAGAAGTATACAGAATTAAAATGTGGTCTCAAACAGGTTTAAAGAATATGACTTTACTGTGAGTCCCTTTAAAATTCACTCAGATTTCAAGCTTGCAGAGTCCTACACAAACCAAGAGACATGCACAGTAAGCATTAAGTATCATCTAAAGCAAAGTAGAATGCTCTAAGATGTACCTAAATTCCTCTCACTGGTGGGCAGCGTTAGACATCTAATGTGTTTGGAAGATAATTTTTGTGCCATTTTTATGTATTTATTCACATTATAGTCAATGTGTTGTTTTTGCAATGAATGACTTTGTAGAGCTTGTTACAGAAAACGTGAAGTCAGCCCACTGTCTAAGACAGAGAATTTCAACAGCCTCAGAACACAGCACATTTATGCAAAAATTCATTGTATGCCCATATTTGCAGTGCCTATTAATCAGTGTATTAATTCATAATTGATTAGTTATTTCACCTTTAAGTACGAGCTTCCAGCAGTACATGGTTAAGTACTTACTACATTCTAGTTACAACATGCAAAGTCATTGTTGATTTTAATTGTGCTAATTGCAAAACATACTTGTCTGAGCACAGAATCTTGCAGCTTCCAATCTTCAGGTAATTCTCATTAATGCCTCATTTGCATGAGCCAAGACAATCCCATAAGGTGGTACAGCACATCATCTGCATAACTCCCTTAGCATGTTAATTTATGCAATCGTACAATAGCAGCTGGACAGAGTCAATTTTCTGTATTAATCACAGATACTTGTTAAGTTACAGATAGTTAACATGCTGGGATCTCACCATGTTTTTCTACTGAAAAAAGTGAAGGCAAGGTGCCAACTCATCCAAGAGGAGACACAGCACAGCATGATGCTAAGTCCTACTGCAATTACAAAACTCTCCTATGGAAGTGTTGGTATTAAATTGATTTTTTTTTTTCAGTTGAACAGCTCCAAGTGAGACATAAAAACACATGATTTCAGTTTCACAGCATCTGCCCACCTGCCAGGTTGATACAACCCCAAACATGTAAATTAATCCTCAAACCATCTAACAAAGAGACATTAAACACTTCCTTTCCTCCTACATTTCTGTATCTCACTGACAGAAAAAGCATAGTAACCTCTTATCTGGTACCATGAGCAACTTGAAAGGAAACAGATCAAGTTAATTTTTAAACATACTCATACATACTCCTGACAGCACTCAGACAATTCAAGAAAGTCAAGCCTATAAAGCAAAATTCCAATCTGTGAAACACCTGTCTATCTGAAGAACTCAAGAGACATTTTAATGACTCAACCAGATACGTAGTTTCCTGTTGGTGTCAGAGATCAATCAGAATCAACATTTCAGAGTTTTTTTATTTTCTCCAATACATTAAAAATTACCTCTTTTTTTTTTTTATAGACATCAAGAAAAGTAAGGCAAAAGCATATTTGAGAAATAACTATGTCCGCGGCAAAGACTGAATGAAATTTGGACAAAGTTTGAAGAACGTTTATACAAGCTTCTATATAAATTTTATTGTTAAGCAAAAGAAAGGAAATATACATTTTTATACTGTAAAAAAATTAGTATTTGCTGCCAGATATTACAAATGCTCAGAGATACTTCTAAGAGCAAAAAGTATCCTAATTCAAGAAGAAACCTTAATATGCTAGTTTCTTATAAAAATATTTTTAAACACAGTATTCTTAAAGTTACAAGAAATATACATGATGCAGAGTAAATAATTTTTAAAATAGAAATATGCACAAGGTTTTTCTTTTTAAAAACTAAGAAACTATTATAATGAAGTTCTTTATGAAAAAAGCCAAACTACTACCGGTTTTATCTACACATCATTAAAGAAGACCCTACTATGGGCAGAATGACTTACCTCTAAGCATGCCCAAAGGTTGGGTCCTCTGACCTTACAGTCCTGGCAAGTGCCCTATTAAACACACAAACAGAAGTTTTATTTAATTTACTTTCACCACACTAAAAACATACACTATCATCAGAATAATGTTAAGAAAAAAAAAGAAAGGATGTGTTGATAACCAAATCAATTATTGCTTTGCATCATAATCACAAGATCAGCATATTTTTCGAGTAACACCTTGTATCTCTCATAACCCAAAACCTATTCTTCTAAATAAAACATCAAAATACATAACTATAAATATCATCAAAATTGGCCTTTTTATTAAAAAATAACAAAGATGTGAAAGTGACAGAACTCATAACAACTGCATATTCCTATTTGCAGACAGTCAACACTGCCTGCAAATTTTACCATCAAGAACATGCAACACTACAGAAATGCTATACCCACCTCTCAGCAGCACATTAACTGATTAAAAGTTTTAGCACCATGGACAGAAAAAGTTTGGCTTTTCACCAACTCCCAGCTGCTAAAATGGGTTGCAAGATATTTCCTAGTTCCATTTACCAATACTAATTAGAAACTAAGAATTCAATTAGATGCAGTTTCTCAGAACTGTGGGGCTCCTCCATCCCAGCCTGAACTCTTATTCAAGAAAAAAATTGGTTTAAATTTGTTTGTTACACTTTCTACCTGAAGTTTTCAGTTAACATTATTATGTTAGCATTTCAAGTAACGAACTGCTACAACAGCAGTATCTGATAATGAAGTTCAGCTTAGTGTACACTAACCCTTTAAAATTTCCATTACAACATCATTTGCTTTGGAAAACACCATTAAGAAAGGTACTTTTCAAGAGTTAAATACTGGAAAATAGCTTTTCAGTTTTAGCAAGTCCATAATTCTTCCTATACTTTGTTTAAGCTTTGCTATTCCAGCACAAAGATTCTGCCCATGTTTAGCATTTAAACACATCTTATAATACAGAACAATGTAAAATAAGTGACTCGAGGTAACAGTGAAAGGAAGAAAATACACTGCTGCAACTCACATGAGATTTCTGTATCAGCTCTTCTTTTGTTATCTCACCAACTGACTCCAAGTGTGGGCAATTGCTGCCTGGTGATGACATTGTCGAAGCTGTATTTTCTGAGATCCTGCAGCCAGGATTTTAAGACCAGTCAACAGAAATAAGTAAAACCCAATTCCTTACATTAGATATCTAGTAAGAAACATTTATATAATTTTTAAAAGAACATGCCTTTTTGAAGTAAATTACTATAACCATTTTCGTTAGCTGAAAGAGAACTGAATAGTCCAAATTAAGTGTTCTGAAACAAAAGCCTCTAACTAATAGGGCATAAACTAACAGAATCCTTAATGGAGGAGAGCTGGTTTGCATTATTTAACTTCCTGACCTCTACCATGGCACTCCACCAATGTAAAAGCAACAGCTTTCAAGTCTACCCAGAACTGATGGTGGCTCTGACTGCATATTCTGAAAAGTGTTAAGTGCGCTGAAGTTGTATAGGCTAAAATGCAAGAGCACATGACCTTCTCAGTAAAAGAGAAGAAAACTCTCTTACTCACAAAGACACATTCTGGATTTGGGTATATCATACATCAAAAGCAAACTGAAACTTGCCACTCACATATAGTAGTGTAGTGTTCAGTAGAAGTGAACATTCAACGTTCTGTTCTCTTGAGTTCTCTCTATCCATCCAAGGCTCCTGATGCAGACAGAACACTTATCTGAGGTCTCCGATGTAGACAGAAAAACTTAGCAGAAACAAAGAATGCTAAACACAGTATTTTGATGATTGCACAGAAAGCTTTTGTTTTACAGAAAAAAAAAATTAATTAACTCAACAACCTTCTTTTTTTGTAAATACTCCAAATGACTCCCATAGATAAGAACCTCTCAAGAACTCGGTATCAGTCTTGTCACTTAATTACTATTGACACATTTATGTCTCTAAAGGCCCAAGAAAACGTAATTTTTTTTTTAGCCCTTTATCACCTGTCCAATCTAGTATTCCTTTCCCAAGACTCACAACTCAGTCTTAACTCACTGATAAACACCCTTTGATCTGTTTTCAGATTTTAGTACTATTATCAACATCTCTTTCCTCTTACCTTGTTTGCTTTGGCACCTTTACGTTTGCTCTTCCTGCTACGTGACCAATCACTCCTTTAAGTAACCTAGGGCTTTGACAGCATGGGGGAAAACAAACCTTGCCTAGCAGGCACCTCAGACACCTTTTAACAGACTTAAGATTTGTGGTCTTTGACTTAGTCTCTACTTCCAATCCCTTTGAATCATGATTAATTTCAGTACTCTGGTTATCTGAAGAGGTTTTTCATATGTGTGTGTATTTAAATAGTCTTACTATTTCTATAAACATTCCTACACAAATAATACTATGAAAATTCTGTGTATTATTTGTAGAGTAATAATTTATGTAATTTATAAACACTGCATATATATAAACACGTAAATATTTTACTTACATATATGCAATTATTTATATGCAATACTTTGAATTGTAAAGTTCCTTTTCAAAACAGAAATGGAAACATGAATCCATCCTTCATCTTGCACATTCTGCAAGGTCTGATAAAATGTCAAAAATGGAAAACTGAGTTTCAAATAAAGACCTGATAATATTAAATATAATTTTTTAAAGAATCAGTGTAAATTAATGCTGACTTAACAGAACTGTTTTAGGAAGACTGGTATAATGAATTAACAAAGTTTTACACTTAATTTTGTTACAGAAGCAGCTTTCTGAGTATGTTATTCCAGGTAACACAATGAATGACAGCTTCACCTAATGCTACCAGATTTGTATTTAACAGGTACTTCTTCCACCCTGAAACCATGCAAATCCAGACCTGGAGCTCTGAAGAAGCCTAACTCCAAAAGCTCTGTTCATGCTACCTTCTGTTTTTTGCTGTGGTCTGCATCTCTCTTCTCATAACCATCAGAATAACCAATGCATGTTGAATGTCACACATCCCTGTGTGGTCTCTACTCGTCTTGTGAAGGACCATACTTGTAGAAGACTAGTCATGTATTCTCTACATATTATTATACAGGCAAAGCTTAATGGCCTTTCTTTCATCTTTTGTTAACAAGATTCTCACACACCTCATTCCATCTGTGATAACTCACTGTACTGCCATAACCTTGGTAGCTTAATATACCTAGCTGCAGCAACACATTTCAGAAGATATAATGTTAAAATCTAAAACTAGAAAAAAAAAAAAAAACAAATCCATGATTCATCCTTAACCTCTCCAAGTCCTAGCAAGCCCAGCGTTGCCCCTCCCTCACTCACTGCCTTTCCTCCATTTTACCATTTCCTAATCTATCTGGAAAGATTACTTATCTTCCTCTACTCATGAATCTCGCTATCATAGCTGCTTTTTGCACAAGTTTCTGCATTCCAGTGACTTCAGCCAAAAGTCACTTCTTCATAGCTTCAGAAATTCTTAAAAAGACAAACTACTTTGGTAGTTTCTCTTACACTCCATTTCATATTACTTGGTTGAAGCTGGAATTTACCTCCATTTCATGTCCCCAATGATACTTGATAGCCTGTACCGGGAAAGTACTTTGATATCTCACATGACCAGCTCTATGTGGGTCAGATGAAAGGCCTGTTTGGCTTAGTCTCCTGTTTCCACCACTGACCAAAAGACATTCTCAGAAAATTAAAAA
>VWZI01012340.1:0-15164 GCA_013396835.1 Psilopogon haemacephalus | reverse complement strand
CCTGATCTAGTGGGAGGTGTCCCTGCCTATGGCGGGGGGGGGGGTTGGAACTGGATGATCTTTGAGGTCCCTTCCAACCTAAACCATTCTATGATTCTAATTCAATTACTGAAACTGTGACTCAATTCAAATTTCCAAGTTAGCAGTATTTCATTTAAAGGACATCCAGCTTTGTTCTTTTCGATTTATTTTTTTTATTGATTGGTTATTCAGAAGAGGACAAGGGGAGGTAATTAGTGCCATTTATTTTTTGGCAATTGCTGTTGCATCAGCGTTTGCTTCTAGATGCTGTTATTGAGCTACCAAGCATACTATAGAGCTGCCTAGAATCCCTTGGGTCATCCTTATTTTGTATAACTGTGTGCAACCTGTTCTAGTGGNTAACTCGGTGCGACCTGTTCTAGTGGGAGGTGTCCCTGCCTATGGTGGGGGGTTGGAACTAGATGATCTTTGAGGTCTCTTCCAACCTAAACCATTCTATGATTCTACAAAAGGATACCTGCTTAGCAAAGGTTTTGGGAAAAGTATCAGTTTATGAATATCTACAAATAACATACCTGAATTTTATTCCTTTGTTCTTAAGAACTGAGTGCTAGAAATATTTTGAAATAAACGTTCCTGTGTGGCTTTCACTATTTCTTGTGGAGTTAAAATCACAGATAAAGTATTTTAAAATTTAGAATCATGGAATCAGCCAGGTTGGAAGAGACCTCCGAGATCATCCATTCCAATGTCACCCAGCCCTATCCAATCAACTAGACCATGGCACTAAGTGCCCCATCCAGTCTTTTCTTGAATGCCTCCAGGGACAGCAACTCCACCGCCTCACTTGGCAGCCCATTCCAATGCCAATCACTCTCTCTGTGAAGAACTTCCTCCTAATATCCAGCCTATGCCTCCCCCGACACAACTTGAGACTGTTCTGTTGCTGGTTGCCTGGAAGAAGAGACTGACCCCCATCTGGCTACAACCTCCCTCTAGGTAGTTGTAGACTACCTAAAGATTGAATTTAGATTTTATTTAAATAATGTGTGTATGTTTAAAAAATTGTGTGTATTTTGGATGTTGAAATATTCATCTAACTTTGTCTTTGTGTGGTTTTCAGGAAATTAAAGTAGCCTGGCTTGCTCCTTGAAGGCTTAATATTCTTAAATTCTACAAGGAAATCTTACTGACTATAAACAAATAGAAAATCTTATAAATGTCTGTTTTCTTACAGGATATCATTAGTGCTGAATTCATTCATAAGCTTGAATCCCTTCTTCAAAGAGCTTATCGCCTCCAGGAGGAGTTTGAAGCTACCCTTGGGACTTCTGATCCTGCTTCTCTAGCTAATGATATTGGTGAGTACTCATATTTTATATTTTTATTGCTTGTAATGATGACTGCTGGGTAGGAGAAAGCCACTGTAGTATCCACAGAGCAGAATTATACTTATCAGTAAGTAAACTGGGAAAAAAAAATGGTTCTTTATTACCTAACGTTTGATGTAGTGCTTCTATTTTAGATAAGAATGGACCAAGAGGAAATTCCTTTTGGTGGCTTGTTGATGTACTTGAAGTTTTATAATACATCTCAATTTTCTAAAGTTTGCATTGAAGTATCTGTGCAGTAAGAATGAGGTGATGGAGTCTCCACCTCTGCAGACATCCAAAACCCTCCCAGATGCCAGGGGGATTGGAGTGGATGATCTCTAGAGGTCCTTTCTAATCCCTGACATTCTGTGAATCTGTGTAAAATATTACCTTTTTTATGGCAGGGAAGTACAGGAGCATTTCCAAAGTAATGTTGTGTGTCTGTTGACCTCTCAAACTGCATGCATGTACTTTGGGTTTTTTTGGCTTATCATAGTTCTTTTTTATTAAAACCCCCGCAAAGTCTGAAGCAGATACCCATTACCAAAACTCTTATGCTGGTGATTGAAATTTATCACAGTTACAACTGACTGAGGCCAGAATGACAAAATGTCAATAGGTGGTTACTGCCAGTCATTCTGGTACAGGTAGTTTGATTGTTTTTATTTAAATAATTGGTTTAAGATGTTCTTAAAGACTTGGTACTTTTATGTTCTCTTGTAATTCAAGATCAAGCATCTCAAGTAATAGACTTTAAAGGCAGAACATATGCTGGGACTCCAATCATAAGTGTTGTTAGGCTTCAGCTTGACTGGCACAAGGTGGCAGTACTCTCATCTCTTAGCCTTCATGCTATCCTGCAACTCTTAAATACTGCTCTAAGTAAGGTGGGAATTAAATTTAGGTCAGAGTTGGTATCCTGACATATCTGCATGCACCTGTTAATGTAGTTCTTAAAGGAGAAAGGCATTTTAATTTGGTATATGAAACTATAAGCCCTAAGTGAAGTTGCACTGTATATATCAGTCAGTAAATTAGAAGTTTATTTTGTAATTTCAGTCTTCAGACAGAAAATTAATAAATGGTACTCAAAAGACTCAATGTGATGTTCAGTGTGCTTAGTGTTTTACTTGGTTACCCTAGAAGTATTTTTAATTGCTTTATTATTTTTTAAGATGTGTTAACTAAATTCTTGTCTATCAAGAATGTTCTGAGAATGGAATACCTTTCAAATGTTTATAGAAATTATTTGTAATCTCTTGAGTAGATGCTTCTCATTATGGATTTTATCTGTGCTGGCCCAGATGAGTGAGGAAGAAAGAGGTTGTTTAGTGTGTAGAGTTTTCACTTAGCAAGAGTTGATAGCAAGATAGCATAGCACTCTTTACTATGAATAATATCCTGCTGCAAAATACAAATGATACTTCTGAAGAGACATGGAAATGAAGGTCCCTCTGTTTTGTAGAAATGTGTCATCTGTAACAAAAGGAGCAGCATCTGGGAAGCCCATGTACAGGCTTTACTGAGGCAGTGAATCAGAAAGGAGGCAACTGACAGAAAACTGTGGAGTGAAATACTCGTTTTGTTATTTCTGAGTGGTGAATGTGAGGGTTAAAAGTTTCTAATATTTTCTGTAGTCTCTCCTTGAAGAAAGTGTTGGTTTTCTTTGGGGTTTTTTGGTGGTTTGGGGTTTGTTTTTTTTTTGTTTAAGATCTTTTCTAGCAGACTGAAATATTAGTCGAGCTAACTTATGAGGAGTGCAAAGAGCTGGGAGAGAAACAATTACCTTTATTTATGAGAAGAACTGCAGGTCAGAGGGGAAAATTCTCAAATTGTAGGGCTCCTTGTCAGTACTGGATTCTTAATACTTCATATTAGTATTTTGATTTCTACTGTAGAAATGAATGCTGGCACTCAAATTAATGGTGATTTGCATACAGTGGCCCTTGAGCTTTTTGCTAATAATATTACAGCGTATGCAGTGATTACATTCTCACTTTTAAAAAACTTTAATATTAATTTTAAAATTTAAAACAAATTAATTGTTTGACCTACTGCAGTAAAACACCTTAGACAAAGGTCTGTGTTGTTGAATGGTTTTGTTGGAAGGTTTGTCTGTTTCCTTTTTTAATTTTCTTCTCACACCCGAAAATATGCCTGGCATTTTGGAGTGACTAAGCACAGCCTTTAACCTAGTGACAAAGAACACAAAGAACTCTTAGAACATATTTATGTATTAAAACCTTTTATCCAACTGGACTTAAACAAAAATCTTTACATAGTCAATGAAGCTGTCAAAAGATATTTTTTATATATTATATTAACACAGATTTCTATAATGTTTTACTGTCTATGGATGAATATCCAAAAGCTGTCTTTTTCTTCCTGCCTCTGAAGCACTAGTGGAAAAATTTTGGTTTGAGAATATTATGTTTTAAATGCACAAGACATTTTTCTTTTTGCAGGTCTCAGGCTCCAATGAGGAGGTTAGCAACTTGTAATAACTCAGTCAGGTGTGCTTTAGTAGTCCATACTATAAAATAGTTTCTAAGTACAATAACTTTTAGTCAGCTTGTAAACTTTTGCTTGCTCTCTGTTCCTTTTTTTTTTTTAAACATTAAATAATGTTTTGTTTCCTTGGAGAAGTACAAAATGGTTTTCTAGCAATTGAAATAGAATTCAAATCAAAACAAAAGAAAACAATAGCTTTTCCTTTAAGTGTGGAAATATATTCATCCCAAGATGAATCCTTTGGTAAAGAAAGAAAACAGTATTACTAAGTCTGAGGAAAATCCTAGAAGAGTTATTCCAATCCTTTTTTAAAGAAACATTATGCATATATTGAACATAGCTAAATTATTACAGTTTGTGGAAGTTGAGTAACTGCTGAAGTTTACTGTGTGTTACTGTAAGATTTTGCATTGCAACTTACTGCTACAGCTCCTTATTTCTGACTCAAATACTTGAGGTGGAGGTGTTTGAATTTGGATAGTATGACTTCTACTACCTGTAAGATTCAAAACATTCTTTAAAAGGCATATTTCTTTATATATCACATTCAGCAAAAGCCTTTACTAGACAGCATCTAAGTACAATGTTGAGCAATAAAGTAAGACTGGTAGTTAAAAGTTCAAGTTAAAGATGTAAACAAAAATAATTCTGCAGGTCTTGTGTCTATGGAAAGATGATAATGTTTGGCTATCTCAACTGTCTCTGCATTTTGGCAGTACTGTACTAAAATGCAAAATAGCTTTGCATGGACCCGCAGTGAAGTCAGTGGCTCTGAAAAAAATATTTGTGTTTGCTAGCCTGTATGTTTATGTTGGTATTTGGTAACCTGGAGTGTATGATTGTTTATCTTAAAAGCTGGAGCTTAGCTGCCATTTCATTGCATAGTGAAACGGATTAGCTGCAGTCTTTTCGGCAGTGGCTCAAAATAATCTCATTTACCATACACTGAAGCATTCAGACATTGGAAAACTGAAGATCACTTAATGTATGTTAGCTTGGGGGGTGATATATAAGAAATTTCTGAAAACATTTCAGATAAGATCAGAAAAATAATGTTTCAGATTTTTAAGAACCCTTATTACTGTTTGCCCAACAGCTTTGCCCTTAGATCCAACTGTGCAGGCTATTTATACAACTTGCTTCTTTTCCTTAAATGGCATCCTTGAAACCTGTCTTCTTTCTGTCCACACCACAACCCCTGTTTAAGCCTTGTCTCTCTCACTTCTTGACTGATGTTATGTTCTCATGCCTTGCCTTGTCTGTTTAAAACTTGCTTCTCTCACATGGACTGAATTGTTGTTTATAAAAATCACCTTTGTTCATTTTTCTGACCAGATGGTTCCCTTCTCTTAAGCTGTCTCTCTCCCACAAGAGCATCTCATCAAATGAAATACAAGCCATTCCTCTTTTTAGTTATAAAGGCTGCTCATAGTTGAGCCACAGTCTACCTGCCTGACTTAATTTCCCTAACTTTTTTTCAGTTAGCTGTTCCTGTGCTTCCCTCTTCAGTTCTCTGTAGTGGGTTTGCAGTGACCTGCCCCCGCCCCCCCCACCTTTTAAAACCCCGGCTAAAACTCAGACAAACACACTGGAAGTTAATAAATGAAGCTTTATATTTACAGCAGTGCAAATATACAAGCAAATGCTTACAAGATATAACAGATATTTACAGAAATATACAGTAAAAAAAAAGTAATACACACCACACCCCTCCCAGAGAGCAAAATCTCCAAGAGAGGACAACCAAAACCCCCTACCACCTTTCCCCCCTTCCGCCAGCTTTATCTCACCACTTGATGATGCTGCAGATAAGTTGAAGATCAGAGAGATTTAGTGGTAGGAGAAAAAGGTTAGTAGGTTTTAGTGATTTAACTCTGAATTCAGCCGCAAGACTGAGAGACAAAAGGAAAAGCTGCTGGAGCCAGCGAAACCCAAGCCAGACTGGCGCTCTGCAAGCACACTGGCTATCTGGATGTTTACAGAACATTTCCCAAAACAATTTTTTTTCTCTGTCTCAGTGAAACTCGGTGAAGTGACACTGCAGGTTTAACTCTCTCTCAGTCAATAGTCTAATTTCTCACTCAGATTCTCCAATTAGCTCAAACCAACACAGTTCTCCTAATGCAAAATCTGCCTGATCCTTTTCAACTCTTCCTGCTTTTTACAGCACTTGAGCAGCTGCAATTGTCCCTTTCCCCAGATACCGTTTTGCATGAGCTTCTTAGTTCTGTGTAGTTACTGGGGCAAACTCTAATTACTTTATTTCTTTTTTCATTCTTTTCTATCCACTGATTTTAAAACCTGTGATATAAAGGAAGGGATACAGTAAAGCTGTTGTAGCTGCTTACCTGAGTAAGGAACATTTGTACTGCAGTTTATGCAGTTTGTGCCCCACAATCCTGCTCAAGTAGGACCACTTAACTTAGTTAACATTTTGCAACAGCAAACACATGTGACTAACAGTACTTGAAATGTATATTTATGAATGTTTATTTGGCATCTTTTTTATTGGACATCCTCCTGCTTGGTTTTAGTCAATAGCTTTCCCAGTCTTTCTAAACATTTTTTTGAAGTACATGTATACTTGCCTTCTTCTTGGGCAAAGTGATCATTTTCCCCATGCATCTGAATTTGATTTAATAATCACTTGCCTTCATTTTGAACACTTTTGAATGATGGCATATGAAATAAGTGGCAACAGCCTTCCAAAGGCAGGAAGTGGCTTGTCTTTTTTCTGTCTGTTTTCTCCTCATGCATGTTCTCATGGTTTATTCTTAACAAGTCATAGTTTACAAATGCTTTTCCGCACTAAAAAGGATGTATATACACTTAACTTTTCTGTGTTTATATATGTTGTAAGCATAAATGTTCCAGAGGCAGGAAAAATCCTACTAGACAGGTGGGATAATTTTTTTTTTTTTTTCCCCTGGCTTGAGTATTGCAGTGTGAGATTGTGTAAACGAATGATCAAGAACGTGTTTTGGCCTATAGGACTAATTCCTGGTTTAGAACTTCTGCTACAACAGTTGATTCTTGTGTTAAAGTCTATTTTTAGAAAAGGCTTGTCCAAAATATTCTTGGGCAAGTAAAGGAAGGAGAGACAGAGAATGGAGGAGGAGAGGTACACAATGATAGTTTGTAAAGAATTTGAAGGTAATTAACTGTTTGTAGTTTAACAGAAACAACATTCTGAGCTTCTCTCATTGCTTTTGAGCACTATATCTAAATGGAATAATGACAGAATTTTATAGGATTGTCAAATGTAGCTCTCTGCCCTATAATTCCTTTATTAATTCAGCAGGGACTAAATTAAATCAACTTCCATCTGCAAGTTACTGGTGTGCACAAACATTGACAAGCTTACAGCTTTTATTAACTGGCATTCTACCATGTTTAAAACTTGTTGCCACTTAAGTCAAAGGCCCTAACCTATCACCCTGGCATAAATGTTTGTAGGGTCCTGGGTTGCATTAAGAGAAGTGTTGCCAGCAGGGCAAGGGAGGGGATTCTCCCCTTTTACTCTGCTCTTGTCAGACCCCACCTGGAGTACTGTGTGCAGTTCTGGAGCCCCCAGCACAAGAAGGACATGGAACTGTTGGAGGGAGTCCAAAGGAGGGCCAGGAAAATGATCAGAGGGCTGGAGCACCTCTGCTATGAGCACAGCCTGGAGAAGAGAAGGCTTCCAGGAGACTTTGGAGTAGCCTTCCAGTATCTGAAGGGGTCCTACAGGAAGGCTGGGGAGGAACTATTCACAAGGTCTTGTAATGACAGAACAAGGGGGAATGGGTTTAAACTGGCAGAGGGGAGATTTAAACGGGATGTTAGGAGGAAGTTCTTCACAGTGAGGGTGATGAAACACTGGAACAGGTTGCCTGGGGAGGTTATGGCTGCTTCCTCCCTGGAGGTGTTCAAGGCCAGGCTGGATGAGGCCTTGAGCAATCTGATCTAGTGGGAGGTGTCCCTGCCTATGACACAGGGGGGTTGGAACAGGATGATCTTTGAGCTCCCTTCCAACCTAAACCATTCTATGATATCCACCTAGCAGCCTCGAACAATTGTAGTTTCCCCGGCTTGTTATTCAGTGCTAGCCACACCCCACCACTACAGCAATGCACATTTACCAGGCATGTAGTTTGTGTGGTGGCTTTTAATTGTTTAACCCATAGCTGGCAGACTCAAGTAGCTTGTGTAAGCATTTCATTCCTAGAGGCCTTATTATATCTAATGATCTTCTTGAACTTCTGCATCAGCTTGAAATGTTTCCAAGTTGAACCTATATATGGGAGCAAATCCATTTTGGTGGAAAGTTGTAGCATAAGGTTCTCTGAACAATAATAAGCACATAAGTTATGTATGTGCTTCTGTTTATGCAGTTAATTACTAAGACTGTTACCAAAAAATTACTTGGGTTTCTAGATGTGTATATTTCCCTTTTGGTAGCTCAAGCTAAATTAAAAAAAAAAAAAAAAGTCAGTTCTTTAATTCTTTATTGGATGTGTGGTCTGTGCACTATGTACCACATTACCTAATAATCCTGTTTGTAACGAAGTGCTGTAGTGTAGCTGATTCAAAAGCACGTGTCAATCACACCAGGCTTTACTCTATACTGCTATTTAAAACTGCCCTTGTTCTACATGCAGATATGGTGCAAATATTTAAAGGTAAACAGATACATATTTCCAGATAGCCTAAATTTTGTACGTTCTTTATGGTTCAATCTTTACTTTTATTTCACTTTCATTTACCACAGATAAGCAATAAATCAACTAGATAGCAGCTTTAACTACATCACTTTGAGTAGCTGCCAGTCAGTGTCAGGCTATCTTCCAGGTTGCACTAATCATTACTTACATTATACTTCAAGTATTAATAATGTTGTTGCTAATGCCTTTGGCAGCCTTAAAGTGCTGCTAATTGGTTTGTTTGGTTTGTTTTTTTTTTAATTTAAGTTTGATAATTGATGTCATTTAGTAAACTAAATGGCCAGAGAAAGAACTCTTCATTCACTACAACTTTTTCAAGGATTCTTATCTCGTTCTTTCCTTTGGGGGCAAGTGGAATGCAAGCAGGCCCCAATCAGTAAGGCACTTAAGATATTCCTTAAGTCTTGTTGTTTCAAATTAAGCATGTGTCTTGCTAATTTAAGTTCTTAAACTGTATGCTATGTGCAGCTGGGTTTGCAGAAGCCAGTCACATTCCTAAGCAGTTTCACTGGAGTCTGCAGAATTCTGTAAGACAATTCTGCCCTGAAATTCAAGTGAACACTACGATTATTATGTTCTTCCTGCGGTGTTTGCCCATGTCAAGTATGCTGGAGTCTCCATTCTGAACATAGAATCCAAATGTTAATCCAAAGCAGATACATAAATTTTTTTTCTTTCATGTTACTTCACTGAGGGTCACGAGTTGCATAGTTCTGTTATAGTAGTTTTATTAATTCCAAGGAAAGAAAGGTATCCATCTTTCTCTTCCTAATACATGTAACAGGAGCTACCAACTGCTGTATTTTTCTTTCAGTGGAAGAACAAATTAATAAGTGGGTTCCTTTTGTCAGACTGTCTCACTTGCTTTGAAATTTCAGCGTAGGAAGAATAATACACTGGCAATCTTTTGTTTAAACTCTGACTTCAAAGAGGACGTGTTGGGTGGTCCCATACCCTTGTGCTGTGTCCAGCAAAATAGAGTGTATGCTAGAATACTAACCCTTCACTCTTTTCTGTGTGTTTTGTTTTATTTGGTTTGGCTTGGGTTGTTTTTGGTGGGTTTTTTGTTTGTTTGTTTGTTTTGGTGGGGTTTTTTTGTATTTTGGTTGGGAATTTTTGTTGTTGTTGTTCTTTTTTTAATATAACCATCAGGAAACTTTATAAAGCAACAAGTTTCCAGAGCTGAGTAAGAGTTACTGGTTTTTGTTGCCCTCTTCTCATTACTGTGTGCTAATATCTGCTCTTCTGTGAAGAGATGCATGGTGGGAAAGCCAAGAAGGTGGCAACAAACTTCCTTGGAAAGAAGCAAGAGATGCTGCTAGTAATGTGTAAACATTTTGCTTTAAGTATTCACTAATTTCAGTAGATTTACACAGGTGTAGTAGAACTGAAGACAAAGGGATAAATGCACTTAGTTTTGACATTCCTCTCACAAGTCCCATGAGAAGACTTTTTTACTTAACATGCTTATGGAAGTCTCCGGTGTGGATAGGCATTAAAGGAGCTCATTCTAGATGTGTGAGCCTCAGCTTTGTACGTCCTTCTCCTGCAAATACAACACTGCATTTTGAATCTGCTCTGCATCATAAACACACTGACTGTGGTTGAACAGACCATTCCATTGTCACTAGAAAGTGTCTGTGCAGAAATAGTGGTAGGTTGTTCTTGTTTTTAGGATGTGAAGAACTAAGAAAAGGCAGTGACGTTTGAAGCTGATGACTAAGGTATCTGGCAGTCTTCACAGTGCTATGTTATAAATCCCCAGTGGACAGCCTGTGTTTTAAATTAAGCAGCACTGGAATTCAAACTAGACTTTGCTGTGAGCAAAATGGATGTGATGAACTACAGGAGAATGGAGTACCCCTGTGAAGAGGAAATGATAACAAACTTGTGGTGCACATCTATCCAAGTAGACTCTGTCCAGATCAGGCAGCTAAGCAAACCAAATTGCCAGATCTCTGTCAAATCATAAAATACAAGTACAGAAACTGTTATCTAAACTGTTAGAGGGTGATCAGAAATCAAATTGTCTGTAAAGGACAAGGATTTATACCTTAAAATCATGGAAAATTCACTGATTTTTAGCTTTAGGGTAAAGAAAAGAAGTTGCAGAAAATTGTAACCCCATATAAATATAGAACCTTATAATACGCAGTTAACAGATGATAAAAGTTTACCTTTCCAAAGACATTTCAAACTACAATAGGGAGATATCTAACAGTGGCATAATGTTTAAATAGGATATACATCTCAAAACTGTTTCAGGTCTATGCCAAAAAGAATGCCAGAGCAGTATACCAGAGAAGTGAACTTATGCATACATTTATTTTGTGTTTACTAAGCTGATTTCTCAGCTGTTACCACACATGATGTGCTATTTCACATTACAAAAGACACATTAGATGCTCATCTATTTTCTTAAAATTCAGATTTCAGCAATCTAGCAGCATGTGTGTTTACTCTGCCTCTTCCTGGAAATTTGAATTGCAGAGTTCCTTTTGGTGAGGTCTCCGTTTAGAGATGTTGGTTTTACACTAAAGCATGCTATAATGATTGGGGGACAGATTTCACAGGTGACATTCTCTATACCAAAATTATATATTTAGTCTTTTGCTAATTTCTTTGCTTAAAAATAACCCTAGATTGCAACTATCAGCAGATATTTGGATTCACTTATCAATTTTATAGGAGTTATTTAGCAGATTTAAATCTTGAAATAATTGTTTGCTTTTTCACCATTCCAGAGTATCAAAGCTACATAATATTTCATAATACTCTTGAGTTAGTTAATGTACCAACATCTATGGAAAGGAAATAAATTTTCACAGGGAGAGACTAAAATGAGTACTTATGCACAAGCATTTTGCTAGATGAGAGCAGTTAAGGTGCTTGATTTTAGTGTTCTGGAATGTAAGAATGTTAGCCATGTTTTATACATCATTAAACATATTGGTGCTTAGCAGATAATATAACTTTGTGGTGTGGACCAAGTCAGTAACTTGAAGGTCTGAAAATAACCAAATTACTAAAAAACATCACAGAAATTGCTGCTCTATCTTTCCAGGGTATATGGAGAATCTCTTGAAGATTATATGGTTATTTTAGGCAAGCTACATCATCCTTCTAGATGACAAATACTGTGAATCAGTTAATCTCAGTTTTCAGCTGGATTTTATTGCTTATGTATGCAATAATAATGGGTTGCACTATTCAGTGTTTGTATGCTTTCTCTAGTTATTTAAGCACAAAGAATCTGTTACTGTCATCTGCTCACTTGCTTTTTATCCAGCTTTTAATCTTCTGAGCTCCTTTTATGTTAAGTATAACATCAAAGTAACAGATACAGAACACAGTGTGAATGAAGAACATCCTCTGTTTTGCTTAATGATAATTGGATTAGCATCCACTGTCCTGTAAGATGGACCTTTCTGTGCCTGGAAGTATTGTAGTGGAAGGCTTTTATGTGGACCTTAAAAATTATAAGTGTATTTGGAAACAATTCTGAAAGCTATTGAGTCAGCTCTTACAGAGGAAATAAGATTTGGCCTTCTGTTTCCACAAAACCAGAAAATTATACTCTGGATGAAAACTGCTAAGATACTCGCTAAGGATGTGATTTGAAGGTTCAGCAGTTACCTCAGTCAAAAATAAACTTGAAAAGGTTGGTGGGTACCAGGAGGAAGGCAAAATCACAAATACTAAGTACTTGGTGCCTGTCTTACACTCTATTACTCCCCAGCTGTTCTTTTCCATTAGACAACTGCTTTGGTTGCTGAATTCCTCGTCAAATACTGGTGAGCAGAAGCTGTGTGTTCACAACAGGGACTTACTAGAGGTGTGAGCACATACTGACACCCAAGCTAGATGATCATGTAACACTGGCGTATCTTTTTTTGTGGGCTTATTTGGTGGGGGTGGGAGGACTGTTTGTTTCTGTTGATTTCCTCTCCGGGATTCAGTTTACATCAGAGTCATCCCAATATGTTGATGTATTGGCAGACTATAACATTTTGTTAGACATGTTTCAGGCCAGGATACTTTAAAAATATTTTTATGCTGAAGTCAATAATAGATTTATTTGAATGAGATGCCTCCAGCTACAGGCACTTTCTTGAACCTAGGTATTTGTGTTACTGGAGAGTGCAAACATAATTTAGGAAACTATTAAATCCAGAATGGTCTGTATGGATACCTGGTTCCCATTCTTGGCTTGACTTTTTAAACCTCTAGCTGTAAGGCCCAGCCATCAAAATGTACCATCTGAAATTTGAGCTTGTTTTCTTTTTATAAATATGACATCAAGTGAAATTTGCTACTTTCTAGGTGCATCTGGTAAGACTTTATGTAATGCCATAGTAGCTACTTGGTAGAACTGGTGGTTTTAGGAATAGTCACTCAACATTCAGAGTTACAACTATTTATAAACATAAATAAAGCTACTTTGGGATGCTTCAGCAACAGTACTGACAAACCACTGTGCTGGTGGTGACTAACTGAAAGACTGAGACACATTCTGTTGAAATTGGGTAATGTAGTAATTCATGCTTTTGTGCTCTCTGGACTTGATTACTATAATTGCTTTGTCTAGGCATGAAGCTACACATCCAAGGGCCCTGAGTAGCACATAGCATGGTGGCTGGTTGTGTGGTAGCCTGGCAGAATACTGGAAGCCTGCTGCTCTTGGGCCACCCTCACTTTTTCTAAGTGGACTCCTTTGCAAGGTTTTTCTCTTCGGAGTCCATCAGGTCTTTCTCTTCTGGTTTTGCTTTCCTTGCTTGTGATATACTGCTGCGCTGATATTCCACTGAAGTGGGAGAGGAGGAAACTATGGCTTTAATAGTGGTAGTCACAACTAAATTCCTTAACTCCCGGTGAGTTCTTTGCCAGTGGGTAAGTGCTTTCCTTTTTTAACTGCTGCACTTAAGTGTCAGACTCACTTGCAAACTCATGCCATGTTTCATTCAGGGTTGGAGGAAAGATATGTAAACAGTTTTCAGAACTTTAAAACATTATGTGAAGATGAATACTTCCCAACTGCATGATGAAACAAGGTCAGATTTTGCTCTGAGAGTTTAAATAGTTAATTTTGCCGTCTGTCTTGCCAAACAAAGCTACCAGAGCAAAGACAAACAAAAATTCTGAGTTAGTACTCTATAAATGTGAAAGTAGTTTGGTTCTGTCTTGAATTTTTTTTTTGTTTTTTTTTAGCTTTCTTAGTTTCAAATACTGGTTGCAGAAGCTTACAAAGCTAGCATTAATTTCACAAGCATATTCTTCCAGGTATTAATACCCTTAACTGAACTTCAGAACCCTGTATGCATTTTAAGGCACTACAATTAAGAATCTTGATGGCGGTTACTGTTGTCAGTGTCACATCTGAAACTCCACTTCTTTACAAATATAAATGAACACAAAATAGCTCCTTGGCTTCAGTTAAGTGAGGTATATTTGTGGCTCACATACTTGCCAGTATTCCTTTCCTGAAGTTATTAGACTACATAATAACTGGAGATGACTGTATGAGCAGTTGCAGCCGTTGGTGGATGGATTCCTCATGCAGCTGTTCATTCCAGGACTCTCATTGTGCTGCTGTCAGTTTTTTTTTTGTTTTTTTTTCCAATGTTCTTGTGTCTAAGAATGTTCTCCTGGTACTTGCATGGGATGTGTTTCAGCTGTAACTTAATTTTCACCCTAACATTTTCATAATAGTGTGCTTTCTGCACAGCATGAGTATTCCTGAGCACCTTCTTGGCTAAGGGGATTTTGAGGTATTGGGGCAGTGGTGCCTAGAAAGTCAGAAATAGCTGACAAGGCTATTTTGGTTCCTGTGTGGAGGCTGTGCCAAAGGTATTAGTTTACTCACCATTACCGACATGTTTTTATTTTTTTTCCCAGAACATACAAATTTTGTGCCTGCGGTGGTTTGGCAGTTCCACCCCCCCACCTCCCACACTTTGAAATAACCCAGTCTAGAACTCAGTCATCTGGAAGTTAATAAACGAAGCTTTATATTTACAGCTTTGCACAATATACAAGCAGATATTTACAATGTATAACAGATATTTACAGATATGTACAGTGAAAAAGTAATACAGAAATACCACACCCCTCCCAGAGATCAGGATCCCCTGAGAGGGGCTTTCAACCACCCTACCACCTTCATCACTTCCCAATCTTATCTCACTATCTGTCTCATGTGCCAGATAAGTGGAAGTAGATCATCTGGGGGATTAGCAGCAGGAAAGAAGTTAGTGAAATTATTCAGATCCATCTACGAATGCAGGGAGAGGGATGCAGCAGCCACGGTACAAAGTGGTCTGTCTTATCTTTGCTTGGATTCTAAATTTTTGCCATTTCAGTAAACAAATGAGTGAAGTAGAATCAAGTTTTGTTTTCCTCTCTCAGCCTGTAGTCTAATTTCTCATTCAAATGCTCCAATTAGTTCAAACCAGCACAGTGCCTGTTCTTGTAGTAATGAGGATTTTTCTTGAGCAAAAGAAAATAAAAAATATGTTCCATACTCATCTAACATCTTGCATACTGCTAGGTGACTGTGGTGGTTTGGCAGTTAGCTGCCCCCCCACACTTTGAAATA
>VWZI01012339.1:19105-30977 GCA_013396835.1 Psilopogon haemacephalus | reverse complement strand
TGATGAGGCCTTGGGCAAACTGGTCTAGTGGAAGGTGCCCCAGCTCATGGTGGAGGAGTTGGAAGTAAATGATCTTTAATGTCCCTTTCAACCTAAACCATTCTATGATTCCACAGCTAAAATGATATACTGTACTAAATCTCATCATGTTCAGCAATGTAAGTTGCAGGGCAAAAGGAGAAAGGAGGGAACATTTGTAATAATGGTATTTATCTTTACAAGTAACTGCTGTGTATGATGAAGCTCTACTTTCCTGGAAATAGCTCTCCACCTTTTTGCAGCAGTAAAGCTCTCCACCTTTTTGCCATAGTAATGAATTAATTCCCTACTTTGCTTTGCTTGCACACGTATCTTTTTTTTAGTAAACTGTGTTTATCTCAGCCCAAGAATTTTCTCATGTTTACCCTCCCATTTCTGTCTTCCATAATGGGGAGAGGTGAATGAGCAGTTCTGTGGGGTTTAGCTACCTATGAGGTTTAAACCATAACAGTGATGCAGCAGCATGTCAAAGATTATTATTATTATTGTGTTAATTTAAGACCATTTTATCTACTCTTTTTCTAATACAATCAATTATATTTAAGACCTAAAAAAAATTATGCATCATTATAGAGCTAGTTAAAAACAACAAAACATGTCAGGTTAGTCCATCACTGCTTTCATATTTAACAACAAATCTGGTAATTGTTGAGATCTTTATTTTATCAATCTCCATTTGTTTTAATTTGCTGGTTTTGAAATAAATACCAAAATAGAAACTCATTCCATTCAAGGAGCACAAGAAATAATTTATATTTTGCAGTACAAAAAGATAGTAGTTTAATTTCTTATCATACTTTAAAAATCATCACTTCAAGAGTTCTTTTTCAAATATATTTGGTGCCTTTAAGTAATTTTAATACAGAGAATTCATTGCAGTTTAGAAAACAATACCTTTTAGAAAAGCTTTGAAGAAACCTAGAAGATAGTTATCTATTTTAGCTGAGAATCTGGACCCAGAACAAAAATTATATTTCTCTTCTATGTTTGTCCATTTTTTAACAGATGTTTAATATTCTCTCCCTGTGAATTAATATAGGCATAAGCTCTTCCACAGACCCACATGTATTGCTTTTGATTGGAATATAACTATCTGTGACTACCCTGTATGAATAATTTCTTCATTTTAGTATTTACTACTGTACTATAACCTCCATCAGCAAAGATTTTGTATCATATAGCTTACTCAGAAAACTTTTAACCTTCAGATGGTGTGCAATGCAACATGGCCATACAGAAATAATTCATATTAATGATATATATCCATTTACAGGTCAGTTGGCACTTTATCACATATGAAGCTCTTTAAGTATTTTTAGCACAGTCTTCACAGCAAAGAGAGTATTTGGAAACAAAAGATAAAATGACCGTGTGAAATTGAACTGTAACAGTGAATGTCCCTTAGAAATCAGTTCTATAATGAAAACAAATAAAATATTGAGGATGGTAGGGTAGAAAACAGGATGATATCCACTGCTCTTCCTTCATCTGACCATTTGGTCACGTCTTTGTAGGAGTTTATCTGATTAGTCAAGACAGAATTCCCAATACTTTACCTAACACTGTCCTCCATAATGTTTTTGTAGGCAAAGTTAACAAAAGTAGGTTAGATAATTGGACCATGAAGTGGATTGGTAACTGGGTCAACAAGAGTTCAAAAAGTTCTGACCAGTAGCACGGAGTCCAGTTGGAATCCTGTAGCCAGTGGTGTTCCCAAGGGATCAATATTGGGTCCAGTTTTGTTCAATATCTCCACCAATAACCTGGAAATGGGGATGGAGTGTACCCTCAGCAAGTTCACTGATAATATGAAACTGAAGGGGGTGGCTGTTACTCCATCAGGCTGTGCTTCCATCCAACGAGACCTGCACAGGTGAAGAGCTGAATGAAGGTGAACTTTGTGAATTTCAATATGGACAAGTGCAGAGTCTTGCATCTGGGGAGGAATAACTCAAGTACTAGTATAGATTGCTGGAAAGCAGCTCCATGGAGAAAGACCTTGGAGTCCCAATGGACAGTGAATTATGCATGGGGCAGCAATGTACCCTTGTGATCAAGAGGGCCAACATCATATTGGGGGACATTAGCAGAATTGTGTCCAACATGACTAGGGAGGTTCTCCTCCACCTCTACTCTGATCTGCTGAGACCACGCCTGGAATACTGTGTCCAGTTTTGGGCTTCACAATTCAAGAGAGACTGGCATCTGCTGGAGTGAGTCCAAAGGAGAGGATGACTGAGGGACTTGAATATCCCTTTCATGAAGAAAGACTGAGAAAACTGGGGCAATTTAGTCTTGAGAAGAGAAGGCTGAGAGGAGATTTATTAATGCCTATAAATATCTCAGGGGTGGGAGTCAAGATGAAGGTGATGGTCTCTTTTCAGTGATGCCCAGTGACATCACTGAAACATGAGTGATGACATGGGTGCAAGCTAGAACACAGGAAGTTTCACAAGGAAACACTTCTTTACAGTGAAGTGGACTGAGCACTGGAACAGGCTGCCCAGAGAGGTTGTGGAGTCTTTTTCTCTGGAAACTTTTAAAACTTGCCTGGATACATTCCTGTACAGCCTGCCCTACATGATCCTGCTTTGGCAGGACTTTTGGACTCTGATCTCTAAAGGTGGCATCCATACCCTTACATTCTGTGATTTCATAATTTATGATATTTGAAAGAAAGGGAATGTCACTCAGTCAAGAGTAGAAAGTTGTGCATGTCTATGCGGGTAGAAATGTAGAAGAGGCAAAGCTAGCACAAAGCTAGCACAACTAGAATTGTCAAGGATGAGGAAAAGGCTGAAATAATACCTTCTTTGCTGTAGTCTTTCACCACAGGACCAGTTGTTTGCTGCATAGTCAGGTCTTCTCAGCTGGAAAATAGGGATGGGCAGAGGTATGAAATCCCCATAATCTAAGGATAAATGATTAGTTACATGCTTCACCACATAGACAATACACAAGTGTATGGAGACAAATGGGGATTAGGGCATTGAAGGCACTCTCAGTAAATTTGTATATGATACCAAACTGAATGGGACTGTTGATCTGTTTGAGGGTAGGAAAGTTCTAAAGAAGAGTCTGAGCAGGCTGGATCAGTGGGACGAAGCTGATTTCATGAAATTTAACAAGACCAAGAGATGAATCCTGCATTTGAGTCACAATAATCCCATATGACACTACAGTGTTGGGGAAAAGTGTATGGAAAGATGCCCAGTAAAGAAAGGCCCGGGGATGTGGTGTACAGATATTGAACATGAAGCAGTGATGTGTTAAGCTGACCAAGAAGGTCAACATCATGCTGGCCTGTGTCAGAAATAGTGTGACGAGCAGGAATAGGGCAATTATTATCTCTCTGTACTCAATGCGGATAAGAGTACATATTGAATTCTGTTCAGTTCTGGAGTCCTCACTAGAAGAAAGTCATTGATGTTCTGGAGAGTGTCCAGGAAAGAGCAATGAAACTGATGAAAGGCCTGGAGAACAGGTGTTTTGAGGAAACTGGAAATATTACATCTGCAGAAGACGAGGCCAAGGGAAGACCTTACTGCTCTCTACAATTACCTAAAAAGATGTTGCAATGAGGTGAATGTTAGTCTCATCTCCCTAGTAAAAAGTGAGAAGATGAGCTGGTTTGAACTAATTGGAGGATTTGGATTAGGGATTAGGCTATAGGCTGAGAGAGGAAAACAGATGATGCTACTCATCATGTGTTTCTCAGAGATCTACTGAGAATAAAAAAAAAAAAATTGTTTTAAGAGTTGTAACCCAAAAGATAAGTGAGACTGCTTCAGGCCCCTCTGGGATGTGGCTGCTTCTTGCATGGCTCCTTTGTCCCTGCCTATGTAGCTGATTCTTAATAATTCCACTAACTTCTTTTCCTACTGCTAATGCCCCTGGCTGATCTAACTTCACCTATCTGCTGCATCAACAGATGGTGAGATAATATTGGGGAAGGGGGAGAAAGGTGGTAGGGGTGGTTAGAAACCCCTCTTAGGGATTTTGGTCTCTGAGAGAGGTGTGGTGTTTCTGTATTACCTTTTCACTGTATATATCTGTAAATATCTGTTATACACTGTAAATATCTGCTTGTTTATTAAGCATTGCTGTAAGAATAAAGCTTCATTTATCATTTTCCAGCCATTTTGAGTCCTAGCCTGGGTTATATCAAAAGGTGGGGGGGCAGGTAACTGCTAAACCACTATATATTTTTAATTGGCTTATTCAACGTGGGACTTGAGATTTAATTACACTTGTTTGATTGTTAGTTAATCCTGGAAGTTAAAATGAAGTTGACTTGGCTGTTAGTGCTCAATTATTCTTTCTGTGACTATGTGGTTTTTATATAGATGGCTTGAGGCTAAAACTGGTGTTTTTCTCTGGGAATTGCCATGGAAAAGGTTTAAGAAGATGATCTGGGATTATGGTGATGATATTTTGGGTTACACTGGCTTAAATATAACTGAAATAGCTTCAAATGCTGTTTTTGATGCTTTTAATAAATCAGAAAATATTCATGTGCTGGTTTGAACTAACTGGAGAATTTGAGTGAGAAAATTAGACTATTGGCTGAGAAATGAAAATACATGATGTCACTTCACTCACAGCTTTACTGAGAAAGAAAAAAAAAAAAGGTTTAAGAGTTGTAACCCAAATATAGATAAGTCAGATGGTTTCAGACCACTCTGGGGCTGTGGCTGCTTTTCTTGCATGGTTCCTTTTTCTCTGCCTTTGTAGCTAATTCTCAATAATTCCACTAACTTCTTTCCTACTGCTAACCTTCCGGTCGATCTACCTTTGCCTATCTGATGCATCAACAGATGGTGAGATAAGATTGGGGAAGGGGGGAAAGGTGGTAGGGTTGGCTAGAGATGCATCTTAGGGATTTTGATCACTGAGAGGGGTCTGGTATTTCTGTATTACCTTTTCACTCTATATATCTGTAAATGTCTGTTGTACACGGTAAATATCTGCTTGTATATTGAGCATTGCTGTAAATATAAAGCTTCATTTATCAACTTCCAGTGTTCTGAGTCCTAGCCAGGGTTATACCAAAATCTGGGGAGGCAGGTAACTGCTAAACCACCACATATTTTTAATTGGTGCACAACATGGAACTTAAGGTTTAATTACATTTGTTTGATTGTTAATTAATCCTGGAAGTTAAAATGAAGCTGACATGTCTATTGTACTCAATTATTCCTTCTTTGACTATGTGGTTTTTACATAGATGGCTTGTGGCCAAAATTGGTGTTTTTCTCTTGAATTTGTCATGGAGAAAGTTTAAGAAGATGATATGGGATTATGATGAATATTTTTTAGGTTATGCTGGTTTAAATATAACTGAAATACCTTAAAACACTGTTTTTGATGCTTTTAATAAATCAGAAAATATTAGCAATAATATGAGCTATTCTACAGCGTTGGTGAGAGTTATTTTGCCAAAAAGCAGTATGCCAGACCCTTGTGAAAATTACTATTCAAAGACCATGGTGATATACTTTAGTGGGTTTGCAGTTACCTGTCCCCTCCCACCCCCCCCCCCACGCGCCNCACCAGTTGATGCTGCAGATAAGCTGAAGATCAGCCAGACAGATTAGTGGCAGGAAGGATTTAGTAGTTTTAGTAATTTTACTCTGAATTACTCTGAATTAGCTCAAAGGCAGAGAGACAAAGGAGAAAGCAGCCACAGCCAGACACAGACCAAAGCAGACTGCTGTGCCGAAGGGTCAGAAGCCCTCTGTTAATCTCATTTGTTTTGGGAACAGCTCTTTAAACTACTTTTTTTTCCTTTCTCAGTGAAACTCAGTGAAGTGACACTGTGTTTAACTCTCTCTCAGCCAATAGTCTAATTTCTCACGCAAATTCTCCAATTAGCTCAAACCAACACATATACTTAACTTGTGTCATTCTTTTCTTATTAATTATGGATTTATTCTTATTTTTTCTCCTGGGCCTGAAAATGTCTGCTGTGACCTCAAAAAAGCGGAGAGATCCTGCCAGGAGAAGGACGTACTGAGACATTGGAATGCAAACAATGTCAGAGTCTGGCTGTAACCCCAGAGAATGTTTACAGAATAATCCTGTATATCAGGAACTCTGTCCCAAAACAAAAGATAAGTCCGTAAGCTCTTTTTCTGATGGTAGCTTGACTCCTCAGACATCAAGTTGTGATTCCAGTGTAAAAGACTCTAGTATGCCAGCAGCTCAGGTTTCCCAAAATTCAGATCCAATCTTCTGTTAAACTGGCTCCTGCCAAAATGAAAGCTAAAATTCTGTCAAAAGATAGGTCAAAAGAAGATCTAGGAAGTGGAACAGGTACCTCTGATATCCAGCAAGAAGAGGAGGAAGAAGAGAAACTTAGTCTTAAAGATATGACTGGATTAATCAGATTTAAATACAATGAAAACATGAGATTAGTTAACAGGACAGAAGATGGCTCTCTGGAGACTAGGAATGCTGTTTTGTTTGGCCAGGCCCCAACAGATCAGCAAGGAGAAGAGTAGGAGAAGGATGATATCCAAGGCTCTATTGATGCCATTAGAGAGGTCAGGGAAGTTAGAAAGGAATATTCAAGGGAATCAGGAGAGCCACTGCTAAACTGACTGGTGTGATGCCGTACTATTGGTGCAAATGCCCTACAGGTAGGAGACAAGTCTGCAAAGCAGCTAGGCCCAATTGCAAAGGAGAGTGGAGTGGACAAATACCTGGCAACCAATCTTGGTGTGGTTAGCTTGTGGACATGTCTACTGCTGGTTGTGGGTATGAGATGCACCTTCCGAGATGACTTGCCATGGGTAGCTAGTAAGTGGAACACAGTTGAACAGGGAATTAAGCTTCTGAAGGAGTTGGCTGTGAGGGAAGTGCTTTATGGAGATCATGACATACATGAGCCTGATAACACTCCTCTTGGGACAGGTCTCATGAAGAAGCTTATTAAACTTGCTCCTTCATCCTATGCTAACATCTTGGCTAGCAAGTTTCTGTCTAAGGGTGATAATGGAAGGCCACTCACTGTTGGCGAGTTCAATGACTGACTGAGACAAATAGAGGACAGCTTGTCACATACTACCTTAATCTCTGCCATAGAAACTATGACTACAGGTCTGAAAGATGTGACTACAACGCTAGGGGACAGCATGAAAGAACAAACTTCCATCTCCTATCTGTCAAAGGATACCATTCCTTCATCATGTAACTGGGTGCATGTTTCTGCTATCAGGAACAGACACTCACCTTCTGCAAGGCAATTCTGGCCCAGGAGACAAATTCCACATAGGTACCAGCAATCACATGCATCAGTCTGGATAATCCCGCATGACCAATTCGGTGAGAACATGAATAAATGGGATGGTAAACCTACTTCAGTCCTTTCACAGAGAGTCAGGAAACTGCAGAGTGGCAGAAACAGAGGCAACAATGCCGGAAGAGTAGCTGTCACTTCTTCAGCTCCTCAGAGCAATTGCAATTATTCTAATAATTGCAATTCCTCTCACAACAACAACACCACCCTACATGCCATGTTCAGCATTAGGGGTGCCCTTCCTCTAGCCAGGAGGAGGAAAGGGATAGTGGAGAAAACCAAATCTTTTGGAATGTATTCATTAGATGGGCTGGCAATTCAAGAGTTCCGAAATACAGGGCTTTAGTTGATACAGGTGCTCAGTGTACTTTGTTGCCATCAAATTGCAAAGGGACAGAAGTTACAGCTATTTCTGGAATCACTGGTGGATCTCAAGAGTTAACGAAGTTTAACTCGTAAGGAATGGAAGAAGCATACTATTCAAACTGGATCTGATGCACCTTGCATTCTGGGAATTGACTTTTTGAGAGAAGGTTGTTTCAAAGATCCTAAGGGGCACAAATGTGCTTTTGGCATAGCATCTGTAGAAACTGAGGATGGCAAATTCTAATGGTCTATTAGACTTGAACTTTCAGATGAAACTGCTGTTGCAGTCCATCATGATATAGAGGACCTGAAACTGCCAATTGCTACTGAAACTGTGCATCACAGGCAGTTGCCCATTCATCAGCATCAACTAGAAAGCCATAAGGTCAATGAGAAAGCTCGATCACCTTTCAACAGCCCGATTTGGCCTGTACGCAAACCTAATGGCAACTGGAGACTCACAATTGACTTCCGTGCCCTGAATGAGGAGACTCCACCCATGAGTGCAGCTGTACCAGATATGCTGGAACTCCAGTATGAGCTGGAATCAAAGGAAGCCAAATGGTACAAATGGTATGCTAGCATAGATATTTCTAATGCTTTCTTCTCTATTCCCATAGTCAAGGAATGCAGGTCTCAATTTGCATTCACTTGGAGAGGAATCCAGTATCAATTTAACCATCTGCCTCAGGGCTGCAAACACAATTCAATGATCTGTCACTCAGTGATCCACAGCGCACTGGAGAAAGGTAAAGCTCCAGAACACACATCATTCATTGATGATGTCATTGTGGGAGGCCAAACAGCTGAGGAAGCCTTTGAGAAAAATAACAAAATAATTGACATCCTGTTGCAAGCAGGTTTTCCCGTTAGGAGAGACAAGGTCAAAGGACCTTCAGGAGAAAGGTTAGCTTGTGGAGACGTCTACTGCTGGTTGTGGGTATGAGATGCACCTTCCAAGATGACTTGCCATGGGTAGCTAATAAGTGGAACACAGTTGAGCAGGGAATTAAGCTTCCAAAGGAGCTGGCTGTGAGGGAAGTGCTTTATGGAGATCATGACATACATGAGCCTGATAACATTCGTCTTGGGACAGGTCTCATGAAGAAGCTTATAAAACTTGCTCCTTCATCCTATGCTAACATCTTGGCTAGCAAGTTTCTATCAATGGCTGGTAATGGAAGGGTCACTGTTGGTAAGAACATGTTGGTGGACTAGGTTATTTGCTTACTTCCAATACTGCCATAAGAAAAGTAGTTATTTTTTCATGCCATTGGTCTTGCTATTTCATTAAATCTCTTTTCAATTGTTAATGTGCATATATACATACATATATACAGAGAGGTCTATGTCTCATCATCTTTTCTATGTCCTTGTGATAATAGCTTAACAGTTTCCTTTTCATCTCCCTTACCCTGCTGGCCACGCTTCTCTTAATACAGCCCAAAACATGGTTAGCTGTTCGGGCCACATGCTCACACTGCCAGCACATGTTGAGCTTTTCATCCACCCAGACCTCCACGTCCTTTTCCTCAGAGCTGCTCTCCAGCCACTTGCCACCCAGCCCGTATTTGTGCTTGGGATTGCACTGACCCAGGTGCAGGACCTTATATTTGACCTTGTTGAATTTCATGAGGTTGGCCTGGGCCCACCTCTCCAGCCTGTCCAGGTCCCTCTGGATGGCATCCCTCCCCTCCAGCAAGTCCACTGTGCCTCACAGCTTGGTGTCATCTGCAATCTTGCTGAGGGTGCACTCGATTCCTCTGTCCATGTCACTGACAAAGATGTTAAAACAGCACTGGTCCCAGCACTGAGGGATGCCGCTTGTCACTGGTCTCCAGGTGGACATTGTGCCCTCAATCACCACTCTCTGTGTGAGACCATCCAGCCAATGCAGCAAGTGATCCACCCATCAAGTTTGTGTTTTTCCAGTTTGGTGATGAGGATATCATGTGGGACAGAGTCAAATGCCTTACTCATGTCCAGGTAAATGACAGCAGTTGCCCTTCTCTTGTGGAGTGTTGCTGTGACTTCATTATTGAAAGCCACCAAATTTTTCAGGCATGATTTGCCCTTGGTGAAGCCGTGATGGTTGCCACCTCTGCTTTGTTTTCCATCTGCCTTAGCAGAGCCTTGAGGAGGATCTGCTCCATGACCTTGCCAGGCACAGAGGTGAGACTGACTGGTCTGTAGTTCCAGGGGTCATCCTTTTTTCCCTTCTTGAAGATGGGTGTTATATTTGCCCTTTTCCAGTCAGCAGGAGCTTCATCAGTCTGCCATGACCTTTAAAATACAATGGACAGTGGTTTTGTCATTCCAGCTTCAAAATGAAAGTGCTGGCTGAAGCAAAGTATTAGGGGCCTTGAAGAGAGGAACTGCTTCTTTTGGCTTCTGGGCCTTGGATGTTGACTCTTTTCTACAAGAATGCTGGGTATGACAGGTGGCAGTTGGGTACCCGTGGTAGTGCACCTAAACCCCTTCTTTCCCTGCCTCTCTCTTGTGGAGTTGGGATGGGTGAAAGTGAAAAGCATGGGAAAACAGGCAGGCGAAGGCACTTTACCCTCCTAGAGCCATAGTCAGTAGACACATTGACCCTCCCCCAAGACATGTGCCAGAACATTATGCTGGCAAAGACTCAAATGCTATAGGCTGAGTTTTCCTTTTCGATGATGTTGAGACAGCAATTAGTTGGAAGTTATTAAAAGCAACTGAGCCAAAAGCACATGCTCCCTCACTGCAAAGCACTCTCTCTCTTGCCCTCTCATTTGGTTTTTGCATCGTGCATGTGGACAGCAATTAGGGAAGGGTTTTCTGAGAAAAGGAGACTGGAAGAGAAATTCTTACTGTCACCAACACCACCTTGTGTGTAAAACTGGAATATTTCCTAAAGTGTCTGGAGAAATGCCTGCCTCTTGCTAATGGGGAATATTCACTGATTGTGCATTTTTTTCCCAAATACTGTTTCTCAAACTGTTTTGAAGCCACTTATATATATTTAGTGAAGGTATTTCCAAACAAACACCAAATCTGTACGTTTTCATAACTTGTGGGGTTTGGGTTAATAAATAATTTATATTTTTATTAATTCTGTGCCTCACTCCCTCCATATTTTGTAACCAGTACCACACAACATCTCTTTTTTATGCTGCTGTTTTGTTGTTTTTTTCTTTCCTGCATTTTTATGTGCTTTTTCTGAAGTAGGTTAAGCTAATGTATCTTATGTAGGTATGTTATCTTTTTATATTAAAATCTTATCTTATCTCTTTATCCCAGGCCAGACTTTTTGTGTGCTGCTTTTCACTCACTTCTGTGTTTGGGGCAGGGAGGGTGGAACAGGAAGATTAACCAGTTGACATATATATAACATGTTACACGTGTTTACAACATTTATATCCTTGCAGAATGTTTGTACTTCAGGTATTTATAATTCATACAGACAGAAATGAAGAAGATGCTGTTGAAACTTATTCAAATGCATACATAGAATTGTTATGCTGTGAGTGAACTATTGAACTGAAGCATACTATGTCCCCATCTGAAAACTCAAGGCTGCATGGCTTCCTATTACTGGGATAAAAGAGTAGAAAAGCTTTATTTTGCATAGTGTGTTGAAAGAAAGACAGTGAAGTAGAAAAGTTATAGAATTATAGAATCATATAATTGCTTCAGGAGGAAAACATCTTTGAGATTACTGAATCCAACTATTACCTAACCGTATCATAGCCCTTAGCAACACATCGGTGCCTTCACCACCTCTCTGGGGAGCCTAATCCAGTGCTTGATAATCAGTGAAGGTGTTTCTTTTAATATCTGATCTAAACCTCCCCAGGTACAACTTAAACTCATTTCTTCTCATTCTATCACTTTTTACTAGGGAAGAGAGAGCCACATTCACCTCACTATGACCTCTTTTCAGGTAGTTGTAAAGAGCAATAAGGTTTCCTCTTAGCTATATGTCCTCAGAAAATCCCCAAGAGTGACTTTTGGAATGGTAGCATTGTATGAAAAAGCAGTGTGACTGTGAAAAAACAAATAAATACTCTCCAGCCATCTTCTGTTCATTACCTTACATCACTTTGGAAAGATAAAAATAGTGACATTACACTCAGTCACCTTTTTCCACTTCCTGGTAGAATAAACTACAATGTACTCGTAGTAGCTAGTAAC
>VWZI01012339.1:6505-19070 GCA_013396835.1 Psilopogon haemacephalus | reverse complement strand
ATCTATAGGGTTAAAAAAATTCTCTAGGGACTAGAGGAGTCGTAAAATTGTTATTCAATCCCATAACTCTGCTATCTCTTTCTAAGTTTATGGAGACGCCTGCTGTTTCTAATGGGAACTACTTATCTAGGTAAACATGTAGGCAGTGGGTCTGGTTATGGCTACAGAGGCCCTTTTTGGTCCTAGAGGAAGGCAGAGGCACTGAGGAGAAGAAAAGCATTGGGGACTGTAGATTCTGTTTCAGGTTTGGGGAATATTTAAGGGGGTTGCTATGAACTGCTGTATATTCTCTGTAATTTTTCTACATCTTTCTTTTTAAATAAAATTCTGTTTTTCTTTCCAATTCACTTGAGAGATTCTCATTCTGTCATCTCTTTAAAATCCACAACAAATGTATAGTTATTTTTTAACGGTAATTTACCATCTCTCTTTCCTTTTGTTCTGCTTAAAATATATACCTGAATATTTCACTAGGGGTGTTTTTATAATTGCAATTCTCTATTTATTTATTGCAATTAATCTTCTCTATATTATTCATAATTTTGGAAGTTGTACCAGATGAAAATTTTGTTACCATAGTAAAAAGCTGTATTTTATTTAGCCAACTCTGTATGGAAATTTCTCCACCTCTCTCATTATTCCTGCTATCCTCTTTCTAGCCTTTTCTTGTTCTGTTATATCCTTTTAAGCAAAAAAATCATCCAATGATCAACATGTTTCTCTATGTCAAGAGAAAGGCCAAGAGGATAAGCAGAAGTCTGGATCACTTGTCCTGTGAGGACAGGCTGAGAGAGTTGGAGTTGTTCAGTCTGGAGAAGAGAAGGCTCCAAGGGGACCTGATGGATGTTTTAGGGTGTTGCATAGTGATAGTACTGGGAGGAATGGACCCAAGCTAGAGAGCGGTAGATTTAGATTAGAATTTAGGAAGGAGTTCTTCACCATAAGGGTGGAGAGACACTGGAGCAGGTTGCCCAGGGAGGTCATGGAAGCCCCATCCCTGGATCGTTTTAAGGCCAGGCTGGAAGTGGCTCTGGGCAAGCTTATCTAGTCTGGGGTGCCCTGGCCCATGGCAAGGGAGTTAGGACTTGATGATTCTTGAGGTCACTTCCCACCCTGATAATTCTGTGGTTCTCTGCAGATTACATTGCCATTGTAAGCAGTAATAAAGTTAATCAACTGCAGTAAAAAAGCATGGCAGAGAATGAAGCTTCTTCTACTTAACTATGTTTGTCATATTTGAAGGGAACAGATGTGTGCAGTGTGATGGAATTATAAAATGTTTTTACTTTAGAGGAGATGTGTTTCCAAAAGAGACAGAATAATTATGTGAGCAGAAGTCATATATACTTCGCTTTTCCATTTGTTATTGCTACTAGGAAAATTTAGTTGACAGAACCTGTAGTTTCATCTACAAATCAAGTGATCATAATTAAGCACATATGATTAGAGCTTGTCAGCTTGTCATCATTTCCTAAGATTTTTTTTTTTTAGAGTTTGCTTTTGTCACAGAATACTGCCATATGACTGACACTAAACAAGGAATCTGTAGTGAGCCAATGCCAGCTACAGTGAGCAGAGACAGAGAGAGAAACTCAGGCTGTCAGTAAAAGAAGTGTTCATGTTGATATCAAGTTTAACAACCACTTTTTTCTTCTCTCTGGTTAGACAAATATACAAGTAACAAACCAGACTAGAGTAATTTCCCACTTCGGAGGTTTTTACTGTAATGATCAGTAGTTATACTGAAGTCTTGATGTTTTGGTGATACCCATTTTTCATTTACTTGGTAAGCTTCACACACCACTTGGGACAGAGGCATTCACTGGAATAGATTCCACACATACATTTATTTTTATCAATGTCTAAGGCTGATTCATCCATTGATAAATCTAACTAATGACAAGAAACATGATTAGAATTATTTTCATTCAAAAACAAATAAGGAAAAAGTAAAAGGATAATCCCATCCTTTTCTAAAATGCCAGACTCTGTATTTTTAATACCTCTGTATAACAAATGGGCAATTAATTGATGTGAGATATTATTTTTTCAAAATTAATATTATTTATTAATTTTGGTATTCAGAACTCTTGCCACTCTGACCATCAATGTTAATAATAATCAGGTTCTTCTTCAAGAGTCATGGAAACATTATACAAATGATAAACTAGACCTAGAAATAACTAGCAAAAATATGTAAACATTAATTGAACTGGAAGAGAAGTTTCTTGTGGTCAATGTACTGCTTGCAATGCACTTAGCTGTCTTTATAATAGACTGCTGACATATCATTTTAATCACAGAATGAAAATTACTTCTAAATAAGCCCAAGAGAAAAATAATAGAAGTCCAGATTATGCAGACTTTGTGGTGAAATGATATGGCATAGTCCTACTGCAAGTATGTTATTTGCTCTTCGTGCTTGGTGTGAGTGTGGTTACACTTTTGACGTCATTATATTTGTAATGTGTGATACTTGCTTCTTGCAAGTATCTACTACTCAGTATAAGTAATTTCTCACTCCTATTAAGTAATCAGGCTTAGTTCCTCCCCAGAAGCTGTTTTTGGGGAACAGATATCTTGAGAATTATAGTCAAGCACTACTAGGAACCTGAATAAGACTTGTCAGTTGAATAATTCCTGGAAGCAAAGAAAACCACAAAGACTGAAGGGTAAAAGCCATAAATATATTAGAACTTAGAGAAAGTAAGAGAGATGAATGCAATAGTAATTGGGGAAAATGACTTCCAAATGTATTGATGATGAGACACGAAGTTAGCTTTTGAGTCCACTACAAGAGTTCTTCATTTTATCCTGTGGCAATGTTTAAGTGCCTGCTTACTCGCAGAGACATATTGTTCACAGAGTATCATTCTTTTGACTGCTAAAAGTGTCTGAAGACATTATGTTAATATAAGACCTTGATTTAATTTTCTTTGAATTTTTTAGGTAACAGATCAAGTCCTTACTCAGATATTTGCATATAATATCAGTCTATGATATAAAGTCTGGAGAAAATCTACTATGTATGTATGTCTGACATCAGCATCAAGCAAAATTTATATGACAAGATTACAGGATTACAGGATATTAGCGGATGCAAGGGAACTCCACATGTCATTAAGTCCAACACTCCTGCCAGAGCAAGACCATAGAATCTAGTTCATGTCACACAAGAAGGCATTCACATACATCTTTGTTGGGAGGAACACCATGGATAAATGACAGATGTCAATATGATTAAGCCATAACTCAGTTTATTTGTGATTCTGCAGCTCCTTTTTAAACTAGCAAGTGGGTGGCATCTGCTAAAACTACAAGCTAATTGGTAAAGGGCATTAAATGTGGAAGACAATAATTGGTTATTGTCAAAGTAGTAACAATGACAATCAACGCCTCTTTAGCCAGAAAGTTCTGGCTAACTTTTCCAGAAGTGGGAACTGTCTCAGTCTGCACCATTGTTTTCCTTCCCTCTGTTCCAGCTCCACTTTCTCCTCAAAGGCATTCAGCTGTGCTTCTTCTCAAGGGCATTCTGCTGTGCTTATCTTCAAAGCCATTCTTCACAGCAGGGCTTGTTCACTGTGATTAAGCTATGTCCTTTCTCTCTTAACAATCCATCTTGAAAGTCTTCTGAGGAGACTCCACAACATCCTTGGGAAGCCTGTTCCAGTGCTCTGTGACCCATGCAGTAAAGAACTTCTTCTTCACATTGAGGTGGAACTTTCTGTGCTGTAGTTTATACCAATTACCCATTGTCCTATCACAGGGCACAACTGAGAAGAGTTTGTCCCCTCCCTCTTGCTACCCAGTCCTCAGGTATTTATAAACAATGATTAGATCCCCTCTAAGTCTTCTTTTCACCAGACCAAAAAGTCCGAGGTCCCTCAGTCTCTTCTCATAGGACACATGCTCCAGACCCTTAATCATCTTCATGTCCCTCTGTTGGACTCTTTTGAATAGATCCCTGTCCCTCTTGAACTGGGAAGCCCAAAACTGAATGCAATACTCCAGGTGAGGTTTCACCAGGGCAGAGTAGAGAAGGAGGACAACCTCCCTCAATCTGCTGGACAGACTATTCTTAACACACTCCAGGATCCCATTGGCCTTCTTGGCCACAAGGGCACATTGCTGTCAAATAGATAATTTGTTGTCCATCAGAACTCCCAGGTCCTTCTCCACAGGACTGCTTTCCAGCAGATCACCTCCCAACGTGTACTGATGCCTGTTGTTATTCCTCCCCAGGTGCATGACTCTGCACTTATCCTTGTTGAATCTCACTAGATTCTTTTTTGCCTAGCTCTCCAGTCTGTCCAAGTCTCACTGAATGGCTGCACAGCGTTCACATATGTCAGCCAAGCCTCCTAGTTTGGTATCGTCATCAAACTTGCTGAGCAGACACTCTGCCCCCTCATCATTGTCAATTGATGAAGATGTTGAACAGGACTGGACCCAGCACTGGTCACAGATCTCCATCTGGACTTGGCACCATTCTTCACTACTTCTTGCACTCTAATATACAACTAGTTCCTAATCCATCTCACTGTCTTTCTTCTAATTCCCTTGCTAAGGTTAAGGTAGACGACATCCACTGGTCTCCCTGTATGTCCCTATTCAGCTATGAGTTCTTGAGAAACCTGATCTAGTGGGAGATGTCCCTGCTATGGTGGGGGGTTGGAACTGGATGATCTTTAAGGTTTCTTCCAACCTAAACCATTCTACGATTTTATGACATCATAGAATGTTATCAGATTAGTAAGGAATGATTTCCCCTTGGTAAATCCGCACTGACTACTCTTAATAATCTTCTTCTCTTCAAATTGTATAGAGATGACCTCCAGAATGAGACACTCCATCATTTTTTTCAGGGATGGAGGTGAGGCTAATTGGACTGTAATTTCCTGGAAAATCTTTTTTTTTTCCTTTTTTGAAGATTGGAGTGACATTGTCTTTCCTCCAGTACTCAGGCACTTCTCCTGTTTGATACCATTTAGCAAAAATGATGGAAAGTGGCAGAGTGACAACATCAGGCAATGCTCTCCAATTCTCTTGAGTGCATCTTATCAGAGCCCATGTACTTGTGAATATTCAATTTTTTGTAACTGATCCCTAACCCAGTCTTCATTGACTAGTGGAGAGTCATCCCTTCTCCAGGTTTCCTCTCCTTCATCTAAGGTCTAGAGCTAATGAGTTCAATCTAGGGAGTATAGACTGAAGCAAAGAAGCTATTTAGCAACTGTGCCTTCTGTGCATCCTCAGTTATCATGGCTGCCTTCTAATTCAGTGGAGGGCTCACACTTTCCCTATTCTTCTTTTACCACTAATATATTTCAAGAAGCCCATCTGAGCTGAAAGTGCACACTGTTGCCTCATGTTGAGCTTCTCGTCCACCAGCGCGCCCTAGTCTCTCTCCTCAGGGCTGCTCTTCAGACAGTCACTGCCCATCCTGTATCTGTGCTTGAGATTGCCTCGACCCAGATGCAGGAACTTGCACTTGGCCTTGTTGAACCCTATGAGGCTTGTGCCCACCTCTCTGGCCTGTCCAAGTCCCTCTGGATGGCATCTCTGCCCTCCAGCATGTCTGCTGCACCACACAGCTTGGGGTCATCTGTAGACTTGCTGAGGGTGCACTCAATGCCTCTGTCCATGTCACCCACAAAGATGTGGAACAAGACTGGTCCCAGGATGGATCCCTGAGGGACTCAGCTTGTCACTGGCCTCCACTTGGATATGGACCCATTGACAGCCACTCTTTGGGTGCAGATATCAAGCCAGTTCTTTATCCATCTAGTGGTCCACCCATCAAACCCATGTTTCACCAGCTTTGAGACCAGGATGTGGTGTGGGACAGTGTCAAAAACTTTGCTCAGGTCCAAATAAATGACATCAGTTGCTCACCCCTCATCTATTAATGTTGTCACCCGTTCATAGAAGGCCACCAGGTTTGTGAGGCAGGATCTGCCCTTGGAGAAGCCATGCTGATTGGATGAAATTACCTATTCTCCTATCTCACTAGTGCCCTCACCGGAAGATCTGCTCCATGATCTTACCAGACTGTTAGAGGGCAGGGATGCCATCCAGAGGGACCTGGACAGGCTGGAGAGGTGTGCCAGGCCATCCTCATGAAATTCAACAAGGCCAAGTGTAAGGTGCTGCACCTGGGTTGACGCAATCCCAAGCACAAATACAGGGTTGGTGGCAAGTGGCTGGAGAGCAGCCCTGAGGAAAAGGACATGGAGGTCTGGGTGGATGAGAAGCTCAACATGAGCCAACAATGTGCGTGTTCTGGGCTGCACTAAGAAAGGCATGGCCAGCAAGGCAAGGGATGTGATTCTCCCCCTTTATTCTGCTCTCATCAGACTTTACAGTAACCTTCCAGTATCTGAAGGGGCCTACAGAAGGGTTGGGCAGGGTCTATTCACAAGGTCTTATAATGAGAGGACTATCAAGACTTTGAGCAGTTCCAACACTGCCACAAAGGAGCAAGGGGCTATATCTGAATTCTACACCACTGCCGTGAGTAAAACAGACTTTCCATAGGGCCCCAGGCTGCCTATTTATAAATGGGCCAAAACCTTTTGTAGCTAAACTTTTCCAATATTCTGATTTTCCTAAATTACTAAATTGTCTATGATCATCCTTGTGAAGATTTTTCCCAACTGAATTAGAACCTAAATTTACCTGCTTTGTACATAGTTTGTGGACAGGGCTTTTTGGAAATAAAATAATTATATGATTTGTAATTCCTGCCTGGAAATAAAATAATTATGTGATTTGTAATTCCTGCTTTGTTAATTGCCCACAATCAATTCAGTGTGAGGGTTGGTCAGGGGCCGGGTGGGGGGCAGCAGAGGATGACCACATACACAGACTATTCTCACTTGATCCCTGTGAAAACTTGGATCAAGCTTGAAACTTATTCACCATTTAAATTCTCTGTAACCTGAATAAAGTAAACGATGAGCAGAGGAATCTGAGCTTATGATTTTTGAAGCATCTTAAATGCATATAAAATAATGAAGCAGTTGGAAAGTACTTGGAAAAACAATCAGTGATGTAAAGCACTGGTGACTATAGAAGCAAGATGAATTAATTTCTTGCAAGAAATGTGTTTGAAGTAGACATTTTTTTTCTAAACATTAAAAAATTGTTAATGTTTTACTAGTGATCCACTTTAACTCTCCTACTTTTCTTTGCCAAACTGCTTTGGCTGTGAAGAGTGACTTATTACTGATACTTCTGAATTTAATCCTCTCTGATTTTCAGTCTTGCTTTTCAAGAGCCTTGGTCTTCAGAGAACCAAGGAATTTACCTAGAATATGTCGGTATTTTTTCAGCTATTTAAAACCAGTTTTCATCCAGTGCACTAAACAGCCAATATTCTACTTGCATAAGGATTTAATATTTGAAATTAGTAGTTTCTGTTGAAATGTTACAAATGTGTTGCTGACAAAAGGCTTTCTACTATAGCTGAATATTTAGAAAGTTCCTTTGAAGTCACAATTATCCAAGTGTATTATTCAAACCTGTGCTAATAGTTTCTGTTAATAGAGAAATAGCTCTTTTATCATTATTTTGCTTTTACTCAGACATTGTTACTGGACTTTTAATGTATGGTAATAAAATTTTGTTCTCAGAAAATCAGAAAGCCTATATCACACCCACGTAAGGAATATTTACTGCTAATAGAAAGCAGAAAGTACAGCAGGCACTTTGGGTTTTGCATATAGATTCCTGCTTCTAGATGAGATCCTAGTAGACAAGTACCTCCATAACAAGAACAATGGGGAGTCAAAAAGAAGGGGAAAAATAAGAATCACAAGATTACTCTGCATTCTCTTTGTTAGTTTCTTGTCCAGTTGTTGCATATTGATGAGCTCTTGGAGGTCTAAGCTCATGCAGGAGGGGATCTTTGGGACAGTGAGTACAAACAGAATGCCTGCTTAGCATTTCTCAGAAAGGTAGCTCAAACCAAGATTTTTCTGAGATATTAGGACATACCATCTATGTAAGTCTCTGTCATTCACCACATGGACCAACATCTCAGTGAAGATTTTCAGAAAAGAAAGGAGAGGGGGTGGGGTGGAAATAAGAGGGAAAGGAAAAGGGGGAGGAAGGAGGACTTAGACATAACGTTAGCTTAACATCTTTGTCCTAGTAGGGCATGAAACATGACCAAGTAGGGTGTCTTGTACTGGCCCTCAAGTGCTGAGGTACACACCTAGGGAGAGGAATTTGGATTAACTGGCCAAAACAACAGACACTAGTGCCTATTGGCCAGTTTCATCTTCAAAATAGTGTATTTAAGGGGATGATTTAGAGCCATTGTCTCCTTTTTCCTGCTGCCTTTCACTGGGACTTGAGGTAATTCAAAGAATCTCACTGAATTTTCCCAAATTATTAATTTTTTAAAAAAAATAATATTAATTTTAAGATATTGATAATAATTCATATGCAGTTATAAATAATTAAAACCAGTCTTTTTAACAGCATAGTAGTTTGGCAATTCAAACAATTTTCAATTTAACAACAATTTACATTTTTTTAAAGCATTAGATCTAATTCATATTACTCAAACTGGCATTTCATCTTGTGGTTCAGGGACAGAATCAGGGAAATCAAGAGGTGGTTGGTTACAAAGGCAACCTAGAACTTACATTGAGTCGTACAAAGGAAACAACTCCTAAGATAACAACAATAGATAATCAGGCTGTAGCTAGATAAAAGAGTATAACAAGTAAATTTTTATATTCCATTTTAACAATACCAAAAACAATCTGCTGTTGTGATGTGCTGAAGCTGAGATTAGTATATGGGATTGGAATGTTGGCTTTGACACCTTCTTCAGCTTGACACATGCATGTTTCTTTTATACCTACACAAAGGCAGATAAACAATAACAGTTTAAATTGCTAGCTTAATATTACAGTTCCTATTAATTTTAATTGGTTTTCCCACCCTGTCAACCAATCATTGAATAAATCAAGGTTTAATGAATTGCTGGGCCTGTTTTCATACATGATGTTTTCTAGTTTTGGCATGTGTCACACCATTATGGCAGAGGCTTAGAGAGTAATAGCACCTGGGCAAGCCGGAGTTGAACATTCATGAGCTTCCAGATCCTTTACTAGTACTTTCTGCGGGGAGGAATTGCATGTGCACAGTCCCAAATCCAGACTGCAAGGTGTTATGTACACACATACCACTCGAGATGGAGATGGAAATGAAAGTAGCCAGCAGCAGCCAGAGCCAAATCCTGAACCTGTTCCCAAATCTCCAGCAAGTCCAAGGATGGTAACATTTTCCTCCCTAGAGTGCAACAACTAAACAAGTGGGGAAATTCCCTTGGTTGGTTGTGGTGCTCTAATGTTTTTAATTCCTAGACTGTTAGGCCTTTGCCATGTGATAAAGAGGAGAATGACAGATGATCGCCTGCTCACTCTCTGTCTCAACCAGTGAGGTTGGTATTACTAAAGTTGTATCACTAAATACAACTAATACGACTAAATATTACTGTGACTGGCTGGAGAGCAGCCCTGAGGAAAGGGACTTTGGGGTGCTGGTGGAAGAGAAGCTTAACATGACTCAGTGCACTTGCAGCCCAGAAAGCCAACCAGATGCTGGGCTGCATCAGGAGAAGTGTGGCCAGCAGGACGAGGGAGGTGATTCTCCTCCTCTGCTCTGCCCTGGTGAGACCCCACCTGGAGTACTGCAAACAGTTTTGGAGCCCTGGTTACAAGAAGGATGTGGACATGCTAGACCGTGTCCAGAGAAGTGCCATGTGGATGATCAGAGGGCTGGAGCACCTCTGCTGTGAGAACAGACTGAAAGAGTTGGGGCTATTCAGTCAGGAGAAGAGGAGGCTCTCAGGTGACCTTATTGTGGCCTCTCAGTGTCTGAAGTGGGCCCACAAGAAAGCTGGGTAGAGACATTTTAGATAATGACAGGACTAGGGAGAATCAAGCAAAGCTGGAGGTGGGGAGATTCAGACTGGTTGTGAGGAGGAAGTTCTTCACTGTGAGAGTGGTGAGACCCTGGAACTGGTTGCCCAGGGTGGTGGTTGGGGCCACATTCTTGGAGGTGTTTAAGGCCAGGCTGGATGAGGCTCTGTCCAGCCTAATCTAGGGTAGTGTGTCCCTTCCTAATGCAGGGGGCTTGGAACCAGATGATCCTTGTGGTCCCTTCCAACCCTAACTGATTGTATGATTCTATGATTCTACTAAATGCAACTAAAGTAGTATTACTAAAGTGTAGGGTTGTTTTAACCTACATGGTTGATTCTGAAAGGATCAAAGCTTTACTTTATTTTTAAGGAGAGAACTTGCATCCCTTGTCACACTATCAGCACAAAGAGGTCAATGATATCAGCTCCAAAATGATTGTTCTCTTGCTGTTGGGTATTTGTCTATTCACTGCTGTAGTGATTTTGGCTGCCAGTAACTATTGTTATTTCGTTGATTGTTGTAAATAAGTTGTTTTATATTCCCTGTTTAGATTCCCTTTTAATTGTTGTTGTTATATATGTTACATAGATGTTAATCAAGAGTCTTTCCTTATACACATATTTCCAATAGGCCTATTAAACAAACATAAAAAGAAAAATAAGACAGGGTGGGAACTACTATATAGTTTGGCTATAATTCTGTGACAAAAAAGCAAAAAGATGATAGCATTATATGATCCTAACAGTTACATGTTTAGCTGGCTTCGCAAATCTGATATGTTTAATCCCATTGGGTGAGGTCACTGTGATGGCATGCATGCGATTTAACACATTTTGTATCAGTTGGGTCAGACATGGTATAATGCAAGGAAAAAATTAAGGCTGCTAACCCACATGACACATAAAACAAAATTTGTTTTATCCATGGTGTTCCTGGTAACCAGGACTACAAATTGGCCTCCACACTAGTCCATGTCTGAAAGGGGACATGGGCTAGTTTTCTAATGCCTGTGGTCAATTAGGTAACCACTTCACCTACATCCTGAATTTCCAGACAACGTTCGAAATATTTAATTTCCCACATAGTCCTCCCTCTTCAGCTATAGATAATCTAAGACCATGTGGTGTTGAAGTACCACAGTGCATGTTTCCTGAGATTGTTGATTCAAGAGATCTATGCCATTGGCAATCTTATTGAAAATAATTTCCAAAACTGCTTGCTACCAATTCAACAGGATTCCCGGTGGCTGGCCCATACTGCCTAATTATTCTTTTGGGAGGCCACTCATTTTTCTCCCATTTCTGTGTTCCATCTATATCAAGCTTGGCAGGTCTCTTGCATCATACAGTGTTATAAAGACTCACCCCTAGCTGGGGACACTCAGCCTCTGGTAAAAGAAAAAAAAAAAAAAAAAAAAAGAGGTCAGATGATTTCAATATAACAAATTCCTGTCCAGTTTGCTGATAGTCTTGTATAAGCAGTGTGTCCTCACATCAAATAATGCCTCTTTTTTTGCCTTAGCCCTTTCAGCAAAGAGTCCAACTGCAGTCTTTGGATGCTGCAGTTAAGTTTTATTATAATCTTTTAGAGGGCTAAAAAGGGTACTATTAATTCTCCCCAGATGACTATGTGTTCGCCCAGTACAATACCAAGCTCCTGTATAGTTTTTCCATTCAAAAGTTTGAATACAGCCTCAGCCATTAGGCCACCATACATCAATAGATTATTTTTTGTTTGACCAAAATCCCCAGAAGTTCCTGCTATGACCAGCTTCTTTAACCAACTGCCATATACCAGGACCTATTTCTTTGTTAATCAACTTGTATGTGAGTGTCCACTGACATCAGCAGTTCCCTACACTAACTCCTCCCTCTTGAACGCACTTTAGACAGTATCTCCCCAGAGTGGGCAATTGAAGTGGCCATGTTTCAGAGGTTTCCCAAGAGGTGTCGTTAGTCTCACTGTTGTTACTCGTAAGGTTCCCTGGTGTAAGGGCTGTAGAGGTCCATGGCCAACTTGATAGCCCTGGAGGTCCTTCATAAACCTAACAATTGCTTAGGTTAAAAGCCTCACAGATTTTGCCAGCAAAATAAACTCATTACTCTCAAGAGAATTATATGGATAAAGAGGAGAAGGGACTAGTCTCTCTTTTGCATTCTGAATGAGACCCCAGAGAAACAGAAGTAGCAAGAAAAGAGGCACCCTCATCTGCAGGCTTAAGTTGTGGTTCCTCTCTTCCTACTAAAAATGAAATAATTCACTTCTTGATGAGAGAAACAGGAAGACAAAAATGTAAAAAGAAAGCAAGGGGGTGGGTGGGAAAGCAGTGAAGAGGGGAAGGGGGTTCATTGCAGTGAAGCTAGAATGAAGGAACTATCCAGTGGGTGTTAATACAAGTTTAGTGGTGGGGAGTCCATCCATCAAGTCCTGTGGAACCCCTTCATTTACTCCAAGCTGCCACCAGCCCTGCAGACTGAGAAGTTTGCCCTGCTTCTAACCACTTGAATAAGGTAAGCCACCTTGTTGTTTGAGAGACATTTTTTGTAGTGGTAATATCTCTGTCATTCTCACAACCTTTGAGTCCACTCTGTGCTGTGATCCACCTACAGGACCATATTTTCTTC